>PVIY010034810.1:0-26818 GCA_004026745.1 Myrmecophaga tridactyla
AGATTACATGCAGACATCCATAAAATATAGTAAGTAGTAACCAATATAATATATTTGATGTCATATACATATTTTTTTCAAAATACACTATTTTTCTGCATAGAAAAATAATACATTTTAAAGAGCATTTAAAATTGTAATTGATTATAATTATAAAGAAACTGAACTCATCCATAATCCCACTACTCATAGATAAACATTTCTAATACTTTGGCATACTTTTTCTGGTCTTTTTTTTTTTTTTAACATGGGCAGGCATGGGGAATCAAACCCCCGTCTCAGGCATGGTAGGTGAGAATTCTGCCACTGAGCCACCCTCGCACCACCCTCTGGTTTTTTTTCTAACAATTGAGATATGTGAATACAAAATTTATTCTGCTTTTATCACCTACCATATTTTGTTTTAATTACCACATAATATTCTAGTACATGAATATACCATATATACATTTCTTTTTTCTTTTTTTTTTTTTGCGTGCGCAGGCACTGGGACTCAAACCCGGGTTTCCGGCATGGTAGGCGAGAATTCTGCCTGCTGAGCCACCGTGGCCCACCCAAATATACCCTATTTTAACATTCCCTTCTAATAGGATGGTTAGATTGTTTTTAATTCTTCGGTTTTCACTGGGATGAATATCGTTGCGTGTAAATTTTTACAACTTTTCTCATTATTTCCTTCTGATGGATTCTGTGAATTGCGATCGGTGAGTTAAAAAATTTGGACATATCATGCACCTCTATTAAATGCATATTGTATTCAGTGTGTCAGTTAATTAAAATGGCATTTAACACATGACTCTTTGGTGGGGTGGGTAGTGGGGTGGGAGAAATAGAGAATTGGAGTTACATATTCTTAAAGGAGAAAATAAAATAATTTGTTAATGATTCGAGACTCTAGAAGTTAAATTCTATATGATTTTATAATGAGCAATCTTCGTTCTATAATTATAGAACAGAAAGACTTTCCAGTTTTTTTGTTTTCTAATGGAAAAGAAAACACCTATTTAAGTGTGTAATTAGTGTTTTATTTTGTTGCAGAGCCCTGTGGTTATTTATGGACTGAATATTCTCTTTCAAATCTCCTTAGAGAAGGTTAATATTTTCCTCACCTCACAAAAGGAGAGCTACGGAAAACTAGACAGAAAACGCCTTATGGGCAGATATGGTACTAACCTGTTGAAGTTGGTTCTTAGCCCCCAGGAGATCTCTTGACCCATGGAAGATGCGTGGAGATATTCAGACAGCATAGAGAATCTCCATCTTGCCACTATTTGAGTGTAAAGTGGATCTAATCAGGCTAATTTTACTTCCATATAAAAATTATGTAGAAAGTGAAATCATGGAAGAAACAAATTCCCTATAAACAAATAAAAACCTGAATTTAAAAACGACCGTTCTGAGGTTGAGGTCTTTGGAAGGCATGAACTGCTCTTCTAGCTAGAGTTCCGAGATGTATCCATTTCTTAAGCAGGACCCTACGGGAAGTCACAAAACACGTTTATCTCTCTCGTTTCCTGAGAGCAATGGTGCATTCCCTGAAATCCTTGTTGGCAGAAAGCTCCCTGTTTATCTCTTGCTTTTACAGCCTAGAGAAGATATGTTCAATAACACCTTTAGGAAAAAAAAAAGTTTCCTTTTAAAACTTAGTCTAGTAGTACTGTGAAAAAAAAAAAGAATTTTAATTTAAAAAAAAATCTAAATCCTGATACTTCTAGCAAGACAAAGAAACATAATCTGTTTTGTCAGTATGTTTGAGATAATGAGCAATTTAAGGAATCGTACAGAAATAGATGAATTAACTTAAGCTCAATCATGTCTCTCTCTTTCAGGAAACGGCTCAGTTCTTTTTCCAATCACCACTAGAGTTTGTTAGGAGTTTTTAAAAACATTTATTTAGAAATAAAATTATCATTGCTAGGGCTGTATACAGTGCCCCGTTGAACATGCCCTTTTTCCCCCATGCTCCTGCTACAAGCTTGTATGTCTGGGAGACTGAACAATACTGACTTCAGTGGGAAGCAGTGGGAACGGATGAGAAATGCTAGGATGCCAGTGCATTACCTGTCACTGTGACTTTGATCCAATAAGTAAACCCATCCATCTATCCAAGGTTGATCATTCTTGCTACTGATAAATGAATTAATTTATATTCCTTCATTTAATGGCCTTATTACAATTGTAAATTTATAAGTGATGCTTTGGGATCGTATGCATAATTACTGAGAAAAGTTTGCATTTTTGAGCTTGCACAGGGTGCTGGAATTTTACCACATATTCCATTTTGGATGTTCCCAATAACATAATTTATCAGGGGAAGAGTGACTGTGGTTTGTTTAGTCAGTGCCTCTGGGATCAAACATTCTCTACTTCCCTTAACTGAAAGGATGATAAGGGAATCTGCTCCATATCTGATTTTTCTCTGAACGTGCTATGATTTTTGCCACATCTTTGTAAATTTCTGGACAGTTGTGTTGAAGGTCTAAAGACAAAGAGCATTTGTTCCACAGAAATGTCCTTTGCAGACTGTTAATGTATTACATGTATTTGGAGCCCACACATTATCAGCTGATCAGATCAGGAGAAAAAGATGTGGGTCCTCTATGCTTTTGCTTTTAGTCTTCAGTGTCATATTTGTGCAGGAAGCGTCTTTTCATCACATTGTTTCAGAAGAATAAAACCGAGTAACGTATCTGTAGCACACCTGTGAGGAGGTTATCTATGCTATTTCCTCTCCCATCAAAACCATTAATATAAAAATCCTCATAAACAAAATGAGAAAGAGCTTGGGGACAATCGGGAAGGGAGAAATTACACAATAAAATCACTAATCTGTTTTCTGAGAAATTTTTCAGCAAGAAAAGTGTGCAAAGAAAGTCTTCAAGGAATAATTGACTTCAACAAGCTTTCTACTGGTCAGCAAAAATGTTTTTGCTTTGAAGTAAAAAAATGAAATACAAAAAATCAGCAAAAGAGCAGTAAACAGAAATAATGCCTACATCTTCCCAGTAAGAAAGATGAGCAGAGAAAGATCACCACTTTGTGTTTTCAGTATTGTGTATCTCACAGTTGTGATTCCAAAGTATTTTGTTAGAATTAGTTTTTCTCTAAAAAGATTTGAGAACACTCAACAAGAATAATTATGTTCATTTAAATCTCAAGATAATATTTGGGCAACAAGTAGCATGTTTCTTTGGTCAGGGGTATAAAGAAAACTGATTTATATTTATATTTATATTTATTTAGTTTCCATTAAAAACATCACAAATTATCGGCTTTACATTTTCATATTTTCTCTGTTTTGAAATTAATATATATTCATGTTAGAAAGTTTAGGAAATATAAACAAAGTAAAGGAGAAAATGAATAGCACTCAGATTCTTGTTTCCTAGGTAGATGTAATTTTATGTCTTATTTCCTATCATATTATAAATAACTTTGTATCTACCCCAACTATTTTTTTATTATATGGCAAACATTTTTCCATGACATTTTTTCTGGTTCCGCAAAGTACGCTATCATATAGATCATCATGATTTATTTAATAAGTCTCTTTTTTATTGATCATTTCTTTATTTGTTTAAAAAGGAATCAGTATTAAACGAATAAGAAGTTAGGCAAGCTAAACACAGCTATGAAATTCAGATAATGTCCCTTACAGATACTAAGCCAGCATAATAAATCAAAAACTTAATTTCTTTCCCTTCCAAATGATTCATTTACTTTCAAAAGACAAGAGAAAACATATATGAATTTGATAAATTAACATATACAAAAATCTGGCGAGCAATATGAGGAAACTACAAGGAAAACAAGTAGGTAGGAGCACACAAAGTGAGGGTCACAGAAGGCAAACCAGAGCAAATTTCATGTAGTTGCTTTACGCATATTAATATATGTAATATGTTTATTGAGATATCTTCACACACACACAGCCCATCCAAAGTATAAAATCAGTGGCTCACAGTACCTTCACATAGTTGCGTATGCATCACCATGATCATTTTTAGAATATTTGCATCACTCTGGAAAAAGCAAAAGGAAAAAAACTCATGCATCCCATATCCCTTACCACTCCCTCTCATTGACCACTCATATCTCCATCTATCCTTTTTTTTTAACCCTTTATCCCTTCCTATTATTTATTTATTTGTATCCTTATTTTCTTTACGCATTTGTCCAAACCCTGGATAAAAGAAGCATCAGCCGCAAGGTTTTCACATTCATCTTAATATAGTTGACTTCATTATTACTATTAGTTGACTTCTCTGGCTGGTTTGTCTTCAAGGAAAAGAACTGACTCTGGTTGCAACTTTCCCCAATGAAGAAAAATGGGCATATAGAGAGCTTGTGGTGGCCCAAAGGCCAAGCATGATTATATCCCAAAGTCCTTGCACTGAGGTTTAATAAGCCTGAGCCCAGAAGGATTCTTCTTAGAATCTCTACTTCACCTCCCTCAACTCACTTGAATGCAGAGATTCCTGGGACACTGACTCCCCTAGAAGAGGAATACAGTATGAATAATTTCTCAAATTTATTTTAATATGGGGCTATTTGTTTCCTTAGAAACAGCTAGTCACCTCTCACAGCTGATTACTGTTCTTTGGAAGACAGTGAAAGAATATTGTTCTGGTTAGAAGTGATTAATTACTCTCTTTTCTGTACTTCTCTAGTGCTTATATCTATTGCTCCTACAGTATCTATTTCTTTTATATTATAGCATTGTGTGAACATTAGAATCACCTCAGAAATATTTAACAATCCTCCTGTTCTTCAAACTTTCTGGGGCTGGAGTGCAGGCATTGGTTTATATTTCTTTTCCTGGGTGGTTCTAATGTGCAGCCGAGTTGAGAGCCACTGCCTGACGGTATGCTTTCTCTTTATCTACTTAAGGCAATGTGTCTAATATATGCTACATAACCCCTTAAGGCTAATTCAGAGACCTTACACATAGTAGGTTCTCAGTAAATATTCATTGGATGAATGAACACAACTCTAAAATATAAAAATGCAAAGGATATTGAAGTAAAATCTAAGATCAAGATAGAGAGACAATCCATCACTGCTGCCTCCTTTTCTTACTCCTACATATGTAAGTCTTGAGAGTTAGAGATAACCACAATAAATAACTGTAAATGCTTCCAGAAGATACTGTTATCTCTGTAGAAGCTTGAATTAGAAGAGTTTTAGATAAATTCTTACTACAGCAAAACAGAAAGCAGACCCCCTAAAACTTCTAGGTATAGAGTTACTGTGGTGCCCTTTCTCTATTCATTCTTCTTTCCTTCCTTCTGTGATTGTTTGTTAATTCCTTACTGAATGATGGACACTTGTGACTTTGAGGACGTGATAGTGAACAAAACAGACAAAAATTCTTGCCCTCACAGGTAAAGGCTAAAGAGGGAAATAAATCTGGAAAGGTTTTGGGGACTGAATCATGTCCCCCACAAAAGACATGTTCAAGCCTTAATCTGGTTCCTGTGGGTGTGAACCCATTTGTAACGAGTATCTTTGAATATGCCAAGGCGAGTCAGGGTGTGTATGTGAACTCATTAGTGAACAGATCTTCAATGATCCTACTGAAATGAGTCCAAATGGGATCAGGGTGGGCTTTAATCCATATGACTGGAGAATTTATAAGCAAAGGAAATTCAAACATAGTCAGCCAGTAGAAGCCAGGAGTCAATGGAAATCAGAGGAGCAGACAGAAGGGAACTGAGGTTGCCATATGACAGAGATATTATTCTGACCTTCTGAGCACTTTTAATCCATTTTGGTAGACTACATCTTGCATTCAAAACAAATTGAGATTAATGCAACATATGATGCGATAAAAATTATTTTCCAGGTTCTTTGCCTCCAACCCACCTTATCCCACCTGAGTAGCTGTATCCTTACTGAGCCTTCAGATTACTGTAATGAAAGAAGAAACTAAACTGATTTGCAAGAACAAATGCCACTGACCTCATGATGCCTGCCAGCATCATGGGAGCAGGAAATGCAACTTCTCAAGCCAGCATTCAGCATGCTAACTCAGACAATTGTCGTATGGGGTAAGATCTTATCTCCACATTCATGATCCCCTCGTGGTTTCCAGCACTATAAGAATCAACATCTCATCATAAGCCCAAGGATATTTGGGGAGTGGGAAGAAGCGGTCCTGCAACTACAGTTTTTTCTCACACTTCATCCCCAAGTCATGGTTGACGTCAGGAAAGCCTTTGTTGTATGGGATCTGCTCAGGTTTGCTCAAGGCCTGGATATGCATCATCCATTCAGCCCTTGGACCAATTATCTGGATATCTAGATCAAGGTTGATGACTACAGTTCAGAATCAACATGCATGCCAGGCCTATAGAGCAAATACAGAGAATTTACAGAATTTTAGTTCATTTGACCTATTTATACCCCAATCATTAAAAAAAAGCCTAGGGGCAAAAGAGAGTGACGAAAACTCCACCCAGAAGGAACACAGAAATTCCAAGGTAAGCTAAGTACAGATTCTGTCCCTTAAGCTGGATGCCCATTATAGCTCAGCCAAATGCTTTTTTTTTTTTTTTAGTATCCTCCTCTTTAAGCCTGCCTCAGTAAGCTGGTTAAGTGCCTGAATATGTGGAAATGACCAAGCTGTAATGGACTATGTCTGCATTAAATCTTTCGGAGCTGGTAAATTTAGAACAACCTAAAAAACCATGTTATGTCTGTACTGCTTATCAAACTGGCATAAGGGTTAAGGACTTAAAACTGGGAGCTTGATTTTCCAGAGGACTGAATTATTTAATTGTCAGCAATTTCGAGGTTCACAGTAAAAGTAGAAATAATAGAATGATCTGCCTCTCCGTGTAAAAGCATCTTCCCAGAAGGTCATAAGGAGTTTGCAGCCTTTGCTATTTGCTGGGTGCTCTGGACTGTTCCTAACACGGACTATTTATCTAACCGTAAATGAAAGGAGATTTTGCCATTGACAAATATACCAATCAAAAAGGCTCTGTGCCTTGCTGATGGCTCCTTACATGGGGATCAAATATCAAATTTGGTACATATTCTTCTGCTTCTGGGAAATGCTCTTTTGCATAGCTATGGAGCTATGGAGCATGTCAGATATCTGAATCCTGCTTCTGTCACCTATTAGCTATGTGACTTGGGCAAGTTACTTAATCCTCATGATGCAGTTTCCTTATCTATAAAATGGAAATGATTAAATGGCCTCCCTAATGGGGTTGTTGTGGGACAGTGACTGGCTCGGAACAAGTGCTCAGGTGATATTAATCATTCTTATAGGTTCTTGGGGATTGAATCATGTCTCCCACAAAAGAAATGCTCAGGTCCCAACTCCTGGTCCTGTGGCTGTGAACTCATTTGTAAATAGGGCCTTTGAAGATGTTATCAATTAAGATGTGCCCAAACTGAATGAGGGTGGGTTTTAATCCAATGTGGCATGGGAAATTGGATATGAGAGAGAGACGCCGCCTAGAAGCAGCCAGAAAAGGAAGTCAATGGAAACCCTCTCAGCAGAACTGCTCCCCAGGCACTGCTCCTGGGTGCCCTCATAGCCTTTCCTGGACACAGGTGGATTCACAGAAGCTCCTACAAGATGGGGCAGCTTAGCGTAGATTTTTTTTTTCCAACCTTAGCCAAATCGCAGATCTTCTAAGTCCAGGAGTCAGTGGCTAACTAAGGAGATGACACTTCGTGGTCCACAACAATTAAAATCTTTCAAAAGTTGTGAACCAGTCAGAAGATGAACTGTAAAATTGTAGCAAAAATGTGTGTATGTGTTATGTGTGTATGTGTGTTGTCTTGAAGCTGTCTCTGTGTTCGTATTACATTCTGGGAATAAAGATTTTTATTCAAATGATTTACTTAGCCTGCTACTATGATTGCTCTAAGATGTATCACGCTGTTAGCAAGAGGGGAACTTTTACCCAGAGTCAGAGGGAAGACTCAAGTGTGCTGGGGAGAGTGTTCTTGTTGAAAGGCAAATGGCAGACTGGGCTCAAATTCTTGCTCTGGATTTTAATAAAGGTATGACCTTGGGCAGTTGGCTTAGCCTCTTAAACGTCGTTTCTCCCTGTGTAAAGGGACAATAACCACACCTGTGTTCTAAAGGCTTCCTGGGGATGATCAAACAGTGAGTACTAAATACATGGCATGGAGATTAGATAATGTCATATGAATGGCAGTTATCATGAATGTACACAGATTTAACCAGAAAAGTCGGATACGCTGAAGCACCTGCCTGGGCACACACACAGAGTTGTCAGCTATCTTCTGTTGACCATGTACCTATAGAAATTGTGCTCTTTAAACACTGGAGTGGACATACTCTGGCAGCTGCTTGTGTTCCTCTCAGGATAGACGCTTTTCATCAACCTAATTCAACCTCACTCACCAGCTCTGAGAGTAGTTGTAAACTTCAACATCATGAAGCTTAAAATGTGAGGGATGGATTCATGCAGTTGGCTCCTTCTCATCACTAATATTTTGCACACACACCACCGCCTCAGAGGGAAGTTCCCTTACCCTAATATCTCAAATCCCGCCCACCCTACCCAGCCCCTTACCAGTTGCTGTCATCCCTTTATTCTGCTTTATTTTTTTAAAAAATGTATTTATCATTATTTTTATTTATTTGCGATTCTAATTACTTATTGTTTTTTTCTTCCCACTAGATTATCTGCTCCACCAAGTTTGGGTCATTTTCCAACTTTTTTTAATGCGGTGACCTCAATGCTAGACTAATGAATGGAACTTCCCCCCATCAAAATTACTCTCATACTGCTGGAAATGAAAGATACACCAATGGCAATAATAATATTGGCTATTATTTTGATTATCTCCCAGGTGTCACACACTGTGCTATGTATTTTCAGTGCATTGCTTAATTTAAATCTCATAACTACCTTCTGAGGTCGGTACTATTTTACTGGTAATTCAGGTTATATGTAGGTACTCTGGTATTGGGATAGGTAGTAAACAGGTAGTCTAGGCATTTTACGGTTAAGAAAATGAGGCTCAGAAAAGTTAATTTACCTAAGGTCACCTAGGAAGTGTCAAAGTTAGGCCCAAACTCAGGTCCGGAACTTAGGATTCCAAAGTTCACATTCTTCAGTAATATGTATTGAGTTTAGAGCTAGAGGAAACCGATTCCATCCCACTCTTTGGAGTTGGAACATGGTTGGTAATTTAGTGCTTGTTGCATACTAGAGTTCATTGAACTGTTTACTGGGCCATGTGCTCTGGGGCACCATCTGGATCTTCATAGAATTGTAGAGTCTCGGATTCTACCCTACTGACAAACTTTAACATATCCCCAAGAGATGTGAGTGTATGAGATATGTATGTTTGAGAAGCACTGCTGATGTGGGCTTTCAAGACCAAACAATCCTATGCCCTGACTAATGGACAAACCAAGGTCTCTGCTTCAGCGGGAGCTTGTACTTTAGAGGGGGACCATTCTTCCATATATATATATACAAGTGCTCATCAGAGCAATTAATAAATACTATGTTAGCATTAGAAGTTATTCTTATAAATTACACAAGGAATGAAATAGTAGCTAGAAAGAAGGGCTATATGCTGCTGACTGTGAAAAAGCCAGCCTCTAGGTCCCAGGCGGTATAAAACATTCTCCTTCAATAATTCATAAGAAATGCAACTTGTTTTTCTCTTGCCATGACTCAGTTGCGGTGTTAGTAATTGAGGGGGCAGGGTAATGTCAGGCTTTTCTGACAGTAGTTGGTCAAATGTCTTCTATTGAGTTTAGACCATAGCACATCTGCAATCATAGAGTAATAAGTGTTGCCAGAGAGGCTGATGTTTTTATTATAAATCACAGAAGTGCTGCAGCATTTCCATCAGGGAAGTTGAGGATAGTCAATTTTGGCACAACCTGAAGTTGCTATGTCCTTACAATAGGGGGGCAAAGAGTTGCTTGTTTTCTAAAATCTTTGCTCCAGACAAACTCAACCTTCATTGCCTGTTTCCCTGGTTATGAGCATATGCAAAACACATTTAACCAGTATAGGGCAGCCAAAATGTCTGCCTTCTATCCCAACATTGTTTGCAACAAAATGCCAGGTTGCTATTCAACTGAGCCTCCCTTCTTCTTGTTGTAAATTGTGTTTGATTCTAAGGATGAATTTACCACTCTAATCAGTGCATTTGTTTCCTGCTTTGTCATACACATAACTGGAAAGTCTGGTCAGGGTGTTGTTTGCAGAGGAAAGCTTCCTGTGCCTGGATGCAGAGTGGCCAGTTTCTGGGATTTCTCTTCTCTTTCTCACTCACCACAGCCACCCTTTCCATTTGTTCCCAGTTCTATGCAGACTGTAATTATGTATTATTTCCTTTCATGCAGTTTTAATTGTATAACATTTCTGCATCCACGATGAATACAGTTCATCTGATTTCCTCCCCTTTTCTCCTTTGTAGCTCAAGCTGTTGCCTTGTTCTTTCTTATTGATTCATGCACCACAACACAATCAAATGAAAATATAATATGTCGCACCTGACTTCTCCATTTAAATCACCTGCCATGATGCTAATGGGTGCTGATGATTTCTTAGTACAGCAGTCGGTGACAATCATATCAGCAGGGCAATAATGCAACTGCCTTTGTTTTTTTCTGGAATATAACGTGGTTGAACAAGTCAACAAAATTTTGAGGATTCGAGTGGAAATGAGCAATGGATTTTGACCCAACAGTTTTCTTATTGTTTAAATCTTAACTGTCCCAGCACATTCCTTTGCCCTTCCAATGAATTTGAGGTGGAATTGGAAACTAGCATTTATTAAACTCACGGCCCTGGGGTAGGCACTTTATATATACATTATTAGATTTACATGTATTTTTACTTAATTCTTAGAAGAAATATAGGTTTTAGTATATACAGATTTTCTTCTCTCTTTGCAAAATTTTAAATTCCAGGAAGTTCAGTAAACTCCTTTGCTATTTAGTGCTGATTAGTTGGGTGCCATGAAGTTTATTTTTATATTATTATTATTATTAAGCAATCATTGCCAAATTATTGTGTTAAATAAGAAAAACATATACTTGTGTAAAATAGATGTTTTCTGCTCTTTGTGAGGAATATATTTTGGTCCTGTTATGGGTTGAATCTTGTCCCTTGTCTCAGGCCTGTGGATATGAACCCACTGGCAACTTGGATCTTTGAAGATGTTATTAGGTAAGGTGAAGCCAAACTGAATCAGGAGGGCCTTAGTTCAGTGCAGTTAAAGTCCTTATACATAGAGGGAATATGGATTCAGTCGAGAGCAGACACTGAGGAGGCAAGATAAAGGTGGCTGGGCCAGTGGAACAGTTAGCATGATCTGTGGTTTTTTCTTACTCATTAACAGAGTAGGCACACCTCATTATCCGTGCATTTGTTTTCCCGGGCAGCATGTGCCAATTAATTTACCAGCTGTTAGGCAGCTTACAGGAAAATGCAGATTTCCTTTTACATCGTTTTAAAAAAGAGTTTCACTACATCTTGTTTAAAGTCCTATGAATGTATATGTGTTATTAAAACTGCTTTTTCTCAGTTTGAAAAAAAAAAAAAAAGAGGAGGAGACAGACAGCCGTGTGATGGAGGCAGAGTTTGAGATCGAGTTATGGGTTGCCGGCAGGCCACCACTAGAGTATTACAAACTTCCGAGAAGGCATGATCCGGCCAACACTTTGAGTTAAGGACTTCTAGCCTCCAAAACCGTCAGGCACTAAATTCCCATTGTTTAAGCCAATCAGTCTGTGGAACTTTGCTACCGCCACTCTGGCAAACAACAACAGGCCAAATAACATCTAAAGACTCTTTCAGTTTACCATGAATCCTCATGGCATGATTAATCTGGTCATGATTGAGTGGTCAGTAAAGAATCCTGGGGGGCAAGACAAAAAGATCAAGGTCTAGCTTGGGCTTTGCCACTTATTTGCTGTGTATCCTTGGGAGAGCCATATCACTCCTCTGAGACTCAGTTTAAACCCATGAGTAAGACACATGCCCTGTAGACCTCACAGGACTGTTATGAGTATTGAATAAGCTACTGACTGTAAAAGGCTTTGGAAACCGTAAAAGTACATAGACATGACTCATTATAAGTCATCAGGTGTTTGCCAGGCCCATGCTGTGATATTAGGCACTACTCTGTGGAGACTATTAGGACTTTGCTGCCCTCAAAGATAGACCAGGAACATAGTCTTTGAACTTGGCCTTCACTTTAAAATAAATTTTTAATAATTGATCTTTCTGTTCCATCAGCACTAACAACAGTTGACTCTCAAGTGGATTAAGCATCATGTGAAGAGCTGTTAATTAGCTGACATTCTATCATTCACATTTTAAGGTTTTTTGTGTTTTTTTCTCTTAACTGAAACTTATTTTTCTGTGGCTTGCATTCTACTTGCCAAATATTTGCTGTGGAAAATACCTTCTCACCCATCCAGGCCAAGATCAAATCCCAGCACCCACTAGAACACCGATTCTTCAAGTATGGTCCTGGACTGGCATTAGCAGCACCTGGGAGATTGTTAGACATGCAAATTCTCATGCCTCACTCAAGGCCTGCTAAATGAGAAACTGGGTGTGGGGCTCTGCAATCTGAGTTTTAACAAGTTCTCTGGGTGATCTTAATGCATGTTCAAGTGTAAGAACTACTACTAAAACCTGAAAGGCCTAAGTTAGAAGTTATGAGCTCAAAGGCTTACAGAGGTCAGGAAAGACATATGATTGGGGAAAGGGCTGGAGATAAGATTGTACAGAGACAGTAGGAAGGAACTGTGTAGAACTGGAGAGAAGTTCTGCTTAACAGGAGCAACTGCTGATTATTCCAACCTTTGGTTGCCATTTAAGGAAGCAGGTCCAAATACAATTTTTCAAAAGTTAAAAACATAACTCTGTTACAAATTCATAGTGAACACATATCAAAGATTAATTGAACTCATTATTAAGAATCAGTGAAATGATAAAACTGCTTCAAAGGAGAAAATACAAGGTTGGTATATACTCTAGAACAGGGAATACTGAAATAAGATATTGTGAGTTACAAAACTGGTTAATACTCTTTAGGGCAATGACATCTTTGGACTTATTTGTTCTACTGGGTAAAAATAATTTTCAATCAATCAACCCTCTACTAATTTAGAAAAACTTCACAGAATCCTGACCCTAATCTGTAGTAAACAGTAAGTCAAATAATATTACATCCTTAGAGTTTGGTGTCTAGGTTGTCTATAGCCTAGGCAATTGTAAAACTTTAGGCAGACTAATTAGACAATGTTCTGGTGCCATTGAAAGAGCATGCAGTAATATTTTTGTCACATTTCCAAGGTCTGGATAATTTTTTCTTAGCAAACAAGTATGGCAGAACTTCCACTTTGAAAAGGAAACTGAAAATCAGGATTTATGTGTGAAATGTTTTCCATTAATAAATAAAGGCTAAATAAAACATGTTTGAGGATTGATAACTGTGGGGTACCACCTTGCAACCCAGGTAGAAATCACTTCTGAGTTTTCAAACTTGAAAAAATACTCTGTTCATCAATATATGCCGCTCATTTTATTCATTTTTTCCCATTGTGTCCAGTTAAGCACTCTGTATTGCATCATTAAACTCTATTATCCAACTCTTGAAAGCAGTACTAACTGGGCAGTCTCTTGCTCAAATGTCTTTACCAGGCCTCAGCAACCCTGTGTTCCTCAGAAAATTTTATCAGTTTTGCTTTCTTGCAGTCTGCTTTCTCTCATAGCTTCAGCCTGAGAATCAAGCTACTTACTCTATCATTATTTAAGAAATTCAAGGCAAGATTAAGAAGAAAGGAATGTCCAAAGGAAAAAAGGCCAAAACCATTTAAATTCTTATATTCTTAGGTAGAAGGGTGCAATCTGAGGATTTTCGTAAAAAGAGGATTTTTCTTCCTGCTATTCCCCTTGCTGTTCCAGAACATTTCACTCATTGAGCCAGTATCCTTCATGCCTCAGAGGGAGGGCGGATACAACCCAGAATAAAGAAATCAATGCTTGACTTTGAGTTTCAAAATAGACTTTTAAAAGTGCACAGCTGAGAAAATAATCCTGAAACCGGATGCAGGCTTCTTGTGAGATTTTTTTTTTTTTTTTTGCATTCCCAAAAGATTGACTCTGTATATAAAGAGCCAAAGTTTGATGGACTCCTAGTTTAGAGATGATTCATTCACTCATCCCTTCGTTCTACAATTACTGTTGAGCATCTATAATGTACCAGGCATTAGGTATAGAGTAGCAAACTAAGCAAAGTGCCTGTCTTGGAGTTCTACAATAAATACATCATCAGATAAACAAATACCGTGTCAAGTGGTGATACATGCCAAGGAGAAAATAATGGCAGAGAGGAGAAGACAGGAAGTGTCAGGGGGCTGATGGAGGGTCTGGGGCTGCTCTTTTATATATGGTTATGAAGGAAGGGAGGTCTCTGGTGTGTGACAATCGATCATACCTAAAAACAGTGATGGAACAAGCCATGCGGGTATCTGGGGTCTGAGTGAAGGGAACAGCTTGTGCAGAAGCCTGAGGCAGAAGGAGGCTAGACCAGTATCAGAGAGAAGGAGGACAAGTCACAGGACTTCACAGGCCAGACGTCCAAACTTTGGATTTTACTCCAAGTGAAGTGGAAGTCGGTGGAGGGTTTTGTACAACAGAGGAGTGATGCTGTGTAACTTATGTTTTAAAGGGGTCACTGTGGCAGCTGTTCTGAATAAGGACCATTGAGAACTAAGAGATGAAGCAGAGGGGCCAGTGAGGAGCGTATGACAGTAATACAGGTGAGGGGCTTTAGTGGTTCAGGCCATCACACTAGCGGTGGAGGAGGAATCAGCTCCTGGATGTATTTTGAAGAGTGAGTCAGCACCATAAGGAACCAAAGGAGACAAGATTGTGACTAATGGGCAGGAAGGAACTCTTTGGAGGACAGATGAGTTGAGTTTAGATGCATTTAATCTCCAAGAAATGCCCAGCAGCCTTTTCTCTGTGCTTCGGGTCAAGCTCTGGAGATCAAGGGGAAATGGGGACCCTTGGATCAGTGTGAGGGGATTCTGAAGCAGAGGGTTTATCAGTACTGAGGGCAACTATAAGCCTCATGGAAAAGTGCTGCTTTTTTGCTTTATGTTGGGATGGAGAGGATCTGGGGAAGATGGGCAAGATGATCACATCACAGACACTTACCCACCCTGCATAGTGAGCAACCAAAGGTTTCCTGTAATCCTGAGAAGGAAGCAATGTTAGGATGAAAGAAAGCTAGCAGACCAGAAGAGTCATGGCCAGGATGAGGAGGACCTCAGTGCCTGTACCTGCTTTCCAGGGCCCATGGCAGGGCCAGAGATGCTGGAGGCAGCAGGTGAAGCAGGATTAGATTCCAATAGCCAAGACCAAGCAGTTTGAGATACACCCCAGGGGATACCAGCAAAAGACTGGGTCGGTCACTGGGGACAGAAACTCTTCTCCCAAAGAGAACTTACCCTACAAGAGCTTTGTAAACAATATGAAATCTTCACTGAAACAACACTGTTTGAATAATTCCAAACAGAATGTCCTGTTCACTCCATCAGGACTGAATTGAAGGAGAAGCAATCACAATTCTGCAGTCTTGGATAGGGAAGGGTATCCAAGTGTGCAGAGTTCTTTGACCTAAAGGGATTTCACCCCCTGCTTAAATCTGCTTTTATTGTCTATATAGCTGTTTTACAAGCTGCCGGAATGCGATGTACCAGAAATAGAACGGCTTTTAAAAAGGAGAATTTATTAAGGTGCAAGTTTGCAGTTCTAAGGCTGTGAAAATGTCCAGATTAAGGCACCAAGAAGAAGTTACCTTCATTCAAGAAATTTGGGGTTTCTCTGTCAGCTGGGAGGGCACCTGGCTATGTCTGCTAGCTTTCTCTTCAACAGCTTCCCCAGGGCTCTGTCCATTCTGTTGGCTCTGTTGGTTCAGTTGGCTCTGTCTGTTCTGGTCACTCTTATGGCTCTAAAGCTTTTTCCAAAATGGTTCCCTCTTCAAGGGCTCCAGTAAGCAACCCCACCTTGGATGGGTGGAGATACATCTCTACGGAAACCATCTAATCAAAAGTTAGCCCCACAATTGGGGCTATACCCCACAAAATTGTTGTATACCCCACAAAAGCTCTCACCCAGAAATATTGAATGAGGATTAAAGAATTTGGCTTTTCTGGGGCATACAACAGATTCAAAGCAGCACAATAGCCTATAACAAAATAGAGTGAGAAAAGTATTCACTTAATTCATCTTAAATTTTTTCTAGCTAAACTGTTGAGATCAGGTACTATGGCAAGAAAGTGCCAATAAATTCCAATTTTATTTGAGTAGAAACTCTTAAATAGGAAGTGTGGAGATCTGAGTTCTAGTCTCAGCTTGTCCTCTACCCATCCCCACAGACTCATCTTCCCCCAAGTTCTTAGATTCTCTGATCTGTAAAATGAAGGGCTAGTGCAGAAAACCATAATTCTATTAATTATTTAGTTACAGGACTTTCTGACTCCTGCAACTTAGATCTTTTCCAGCCACATCATCTACCTTTCTATCCCCGACCCCTGTGTCTGGCACAATGCATTGCTCACATTAGGTTCTAAATAACTTTTTATCTTTTGAATGAAAGATGCATGAGAAAGGGTGACAGAGTCCATTGCGAGGCCTTACTGGAGAAGAAGAGCTTAACTGGTCCTGGACTGAATTGCCATTAGGTGATGGAAATAAGAAAGATTAATCTGGGAAATATGGCCAGTTTATTTCACAACTCTTTTTTCTCAGGCAGGTAGCCACCAGCTAGCTACTTTCTGATTTAATCCCTTAGAAAATTTTTTTTAAAATTCAATTGAGCTCTTCTTTTCCATTCTCTCTTTTATTTTTTCACTCTTAGCCATTCAATTAAGACATTACAACTCTAGGATAAACCTGTCCAGAAGCCAAAGATGCCCTGGTGGTGGCAAATTTAACCTGTTTTTCACTGTATCTGAAAAGGGCTCTAACTAGTCATCATAAGGGTCAGCTAGAAATTTCCAATCACCAGGGTAACTCAGGTAGTGTACAGAATACCTTCCAGTAGTCTTTTTCTTAGAGAAATGCTCCTGCATTGGTCTGGTCTTTTTCTGTGAAGAAATTGGGCTCTTCCTGGTCTCTAAAGATGCCGCCTTCCACACTGACCACCTCCCCAAATGGAGCAGTATTCTGGGACTCACACTGAATGTATTCTAATACTAGAAAATAAAAAAAAAGAAGTGTGTGCGGGTAAAAATTGAAAATGGAAAGAGAAGATCCAACTGGACTAAGAAGTAAAGGTCTCTTGAAAGGCTCATAGATGGGCTGGTGTTATGTCAGGAGGTGGCTTAGAGGGGAGGGGGTTTAAGATGGAAGGAAAAGGGGAAAGCATGTGTGTGGAAAAGTGGCAGGTGGAACAGCAAGGCTTACATAGGAATAGGAAGAAACCAAGTCATCAGTTTTGCTTGAGCTCTCTATCCTTATCAGGCCAGAACCATAAGTTGATGGTGCCATTTTTAGGAAGGTTTAGAATACAAAGCCAAGAAGTCTGTTTTCATAAAATCAATAATGCAAGAATATGTGGCAAGGTTCATGTGGTTATTTGCTGGATGTGTGGTCTAGAAAGTAGTGAAACCTGTCACAGTGACCCAGACGTTCCTCTGTCTTTGGTCTTCAAGAAGAAAGAAATGATTTGTTTTAAAGATGAATGTAGAAGTTATTTTGACACATTTTGAGCAGTACTTGACTTCTGTGGGCTTTTTTATTTTGAATGAATATATGTCTACATTATTCAATTTCTTTGTACTTGCTGGAAGAAATGACTTCCTGTTCAAAACAAAAAAAAAAACCCTTCAGATTTGTATAAAGCTTTTTGAATTCTCTACAGTTCCTATTGACATATTAATACAAATTTTGGTTAAGGATAAATGAATAGGGATTTTGCGATTTAATTTCCTGAAGAACTTTATGTGTTTTCTGAATGACCTAACTCATCTATAAAGTGCCAACAATGTGAAAGGCAATTTGGGTTTAAATGTTTCTTTTTTTTTAGTTTTATAGTTCTCTTTTTATCTATATTCTGATTCTATATGCCTCTTGGATTCTGTCTATATATTGGTTCCAGACTAAATCACTAGGTCACTAGGGTATCTGTACTTGAACGTTCATTCCATAATTTATGCATGAATTTACTTTAATGTCATTCTACAATTTATGCATGAATTGGGTACCTGTTCCTTGAGTTTTAGGATGAGCACAGCGGTAGGGTGGAGAGAGCAGTGGCCTTGGAGATGGATGAATCAAGTTCAGAAGTCCCACTCTGCCACTTCGTTCAGTGGCCTTGGACAATTTTTAGAAACTCTTCCATGATCCTTTTTCCTCATCTGTATGGTAATAAAAATGATACAAGCCTCTGGCCTGTGGGGAGGAGAAATGAGAGGTTATCTCTGTGCTTATGTTAGGTGCTGAACACTCATGCCGTCCCTCCCTTCTTCTCCTGTCCCTTCCTTTCCTATCTGCTACTCTCCTCCTTCTCCCTTCTTTTCCCCCTCTCTATCTCATCACATTTTTAAAATTTTACTTTATTTATTTATTTTTTGCATGGACAGGCACCAGGAATCAAACCTGGGTCTCTGGCCTGGCAAGCGAGAACTCGGCCCACTGCGCCACCATGACCCAACCTTCTTCATCACTTTTTTTCTTCCCTTCTTTCTTTCTCCATAAAATATATTACTTGGTTGCTCCGTCCTTTCCCTAAAAACTTTCACTTGCTCAGAAAACTTCACCACTGTGTGACCTTGAGGAAGTAATTTCTGTTCTTTGGGCATCAGCTGCTCTTTTTGTAAAGTGAGGGGACTAAGGGTGATTCCTAAGGGATTATGCTCATATCACTGTCATTCATTGAGTTTGGAGAGATCTCACGCACTTCCTGGTTCAGTTTCGCCTTCTCTGTCCATTCTCTCCATCCATCCCATGGTACCCAGTAGCATTTCAGTGTAATAAATGCCTCGTATCAGAAACACAGGACCTGCAGATAAGAGTTAAGTTTATAAATAGGCTAATAGAGTTTACTGAGAACTACCTACGAAGCAATCAGTGCCTTTCCTCTTGGTAGCTAATTTCTTTTTCATTTCAAAGTGTTATGATTTGAAAGCCTCTAGGAATTTTATGTCTTCTGACATTCTAGCACAACCTACTTGTATCAAATGTTGTCTTTGTTACCCAGTCCTGGAGAAAATGTATTAGCTCCAGTAATAAATGCATAGGGCCGCCCACAGCTGATTTGTATGTTTTAAGCACAACATTTGGAGCTTTGAAAATAAGCTACTAAAATGAGAAAATAAAAATAGTAATCTTGACCCTGGCACCAGGCTGACAGGGTCTTCTATCACACCCCTTGTAGCCTCAGCACTTGGGCATGTAAAATTCTAGTATCACTTCTCAAGAGGTGAACACAAATATATACAGTTGCTAATAAAGTAAAATGCTATGTTTCCTGTTTTTAATCTCTAAAACAAACACTGAGACTGACTTATTGACTTGCTGCATAATGCAAAATCTCCCCAAATTTAGGATGCTTTCTGTAGTGGTAAGAGCCCAGAAGACCTATGTAAATATTGTCTCCTACTTTCCAGCTGTGTCGCTTTGAGCAAGTCACCTTTCTGAGCTTTAGTATTCTCATGCATAAAATGGGGATAATACCCCCCAAATCCTGAATGCAACATGGATTAAAAGAGTTGATATATGCAAAATAACACTGTAAAATAAAAAACAAAGGTTGGCATTATAATAAAATAACTGACTTTTGTTCATAAAACCACTATTATTATATTAGTTTTCATTATGTAGTAACAAATGCTGGATTCTTTAAAATGTCACTATTTTTAAAAAGTGCTACAAAACTCCACGGAAATCATAGATGCCTAAAGAAACTATAAAAACCACTGATGCAAGAATTAAACTAAATAGCCAAAAATTAAGCCCCAAATATATTTATTATGTTTTTAGTCATTAAAATGTAGATGGTACCCAAGGTTTTAGGACTGGAAATTCTCTTTCTTCACATTTGTAAGTTATCTTGTTTTGATTTTAAACATGAAATTATCTTTACATTGTTATGCATAAACACAGGGCTAATATTTGGATAGTATCGACCGATACTGCTGTTATAATTGTTATAATATTGAAAGACATCCATGTCCTGCTGTTCTGAGACCCTCCTACTACCTCAGTCTGTCCTAGGACCTCTCTCAGGGACTTCCCCAACCCTCCACAATCCAGCAACTAAATGACTTCACTCCTGGAACAACTGAGAATCTCCAGGAATTTGCTTGAGCATTAAAAACGCCCATTCTGATTGATCACTGTCCCTGCAGAATTGATTGATACCATTTTGAATACCACTAAATTCTATATTGAAGGATGAGGGACTCCATTACTACCAAAAGGCAGCACCTTTTCATTGAGAGAGTGCTGGATGGAGAGCTCCATGAGCAACCCTTCCCCTATAGATGCTTTGCTGGCATTCGTCTTAAAGATTTCATGCAATTCTAAAACTGATTTAGACCTGGACATTTTAAATTCAGATTTGAGCCTCCAGAAATTAGAGGAGCTATTAGATGGGTGTGGATGTGTGCCTTATTCTGCGGGGTCCCCAAAGGAGAGAGTAACTCCAAAATGTTTAAGAATCATTGTCAGATTCTTAATGAAATAATAGATTTTTATATTCATAAAGTATAGGCACGGGGAATGTGTGCAAATAGAAACCATACTAAAAAGAAGAAGAGTTGTCAACATTTTAATAGAGACCTCTAATGGAATTTGAGAAAGATTTAAAAAGAAGTGAAAAAAAGTTTGTCCTAGCCTCTAACTGGGCATACGCACATTTCCCATAGAAACAAATAGATGTCTCTGGAGGTACCCAGACTTGCACTTAGATTCACTAAAGTTTCTCTACTTCTGAAATGAGAGGATGAAAATGTACTCTTTCATACCTATATCTGGAAGAAAATAAAGACCTATGCTCTGGCTCCTTGACCCCTACCCAGTTGAGGTGGGTTAATGTCGCAAGAGAAAATGTGTTTGAGGGAAGGAAGCAACTTCTGGTGATATCAAAGACAATTTTGCAAGCACTATTTCTGAATGAATTCATAATAATAGTCAAGGTCAATAATAACAACTAGAAAAACTGCAATTTATTAAAAATTTACCCTGTGCTGAGCACCATACTGGGTACCATCTCTGCATTATTTCATTTAATTTTCAGACCAACCAGTGAGATGAACATTATTCTGCTGCCTACATAGATGAGGAAATTGGGATTCACAGAAACTAACTTGTCTAGATCTATGAAACTAGTAAGCAGCAGAGTCAATGATCAGAGCAGATAAGTCTGTCTTCCTCAATAGCCAGGTAATTCTCTGGTTCGATTTTAGGGGATGTTACACGCTCTTTGATTTTAAACATGCAACATTGTTTGTTAACAATGCTTGCCATCTGGGTTTTCTCCTCCTTCCCAAATTGCAAGTGTTTAGGAAGTGACAGCTACATCCCTCTTCCTTCTATTTTTGTGCATTGACTTTTCATGCATGCGCTTGATAAATTTTTATGCTCAATAATCAAGATGATAAAGATAACATTTTTCTTTTATACCGTACTCCCCATTTTGCAACATCAAGTTATTTTCTTTTGGCAATTTAGGCAAAATTCAATATTCTTCTCTTTATGTGTTACTGCTACTACTACTAGGTGCTTTCTTCACTAGTTCTTAGACCTATTGCTGGGTTTCAACTAAATATATATATAGATAGTCAACTAAAAAATAATCATCAAGTTTCACCTATGAGGCCAAGCTCTTAAACATAATCTTATACTTTTATAAGTTCATTTAATACCCTTCCCCAGTTCCATACGAGGCAACTGGGGATTGGCTCCAGTATCCCACTTACAGTTATTATTTCACAGGTTTATAGTTGGGTGGGTCAGGACTCATGGAGGGCAAGTCAAGGCTGGACAGGAAATGCCATGAATTTCTCAGGAAGCGATGAGGTTAAGAGAGTGAAGTTCCCAGCAGCCTACATTCTCAGTCTACTCCTAAATTCCCCAGGAGTCCACAATCTCCTAGGGCCAAGCTTGTGAGACAGACACTAGCATCACTGCTGCTCTCTGTAAGTTCCAATTGGTCACCTAGAAGCCCCTATGGGAACATTTAAGTGGGAGCAGGAAAATTGCCTTCATTTAACCCAAACCATAGCTGGGGGATTTTATTGTGTACCTGGATTCCTGAAACCACCATCCCCCACCTCCTCCAACCAAGCTGCCAGGAAAAGCGTAAAGAGAATTCATGAGTTTTGGCGTCGGGCAGACGTGGGTTGTATCTTCTGCCTCCCGAGGTTGTTGTAAGGTCTATGATGAGAAAGGAAAAGTCGCGTAGGTAGACTATGAACAGAGTGCCCAGCATTATTAGATACTCTATAAACATTTTTTGGAACTGACCTAGAAAAACTGACTTGGCCTGCAGTTTGTTCCTTAAATATTGAATTAACTTTTGCTATTTTATCAAAAGCAAGGTGACCTTTTCTCAATTGACGTGGAATCCTACTGAATAAGCCTGTTTCTAGAATGAGAAGTATCTGAAGTAATTTGGCCACATTTTGTCTTTAACTGATTCAGTGGCTTCAACAAGCCCCACAGTTGGGTCTTGGCATATGTTGTTGAAAACAGGGTGACAAATTCCAGAGATGTCTGATGATATGAATGGTACTCTCTGGGGAAGAGCGGAGTTTTGCTGGCAGCCTTACAAGAATTCATCAATAGAGAAAATGCAACCTTGAGTAATAACCTGAGTGAGACCTTGAGGAGGTGCCTCAGCCAAGCACAGAGAGCAGAGAGTGGAAAGAATCTTAGAAGTTGGTAAGAAGATAGCTTGAGGAGCAGGCAGTGAAATACAGCTTGGTGCAGCCTAGATGGCTAAGGGGTAGGAGTATCAGATTTTGTCTGCAAATTTTTTTCAGAAGGCCAGGAATAGATGCTGAATAAATGTACAAGATGTAGCTGAAATTCTCATGTGCTGCTAAAACAAGCCAATTCCCCTATGCTAAACTTTATGAACGAACCTAGGCAGTGGATGAGATGTAGAGGACCTCAAGCTCTAAACCCACAGATTGGAGTCAGCTTCTGGGCCCAAGAGGTCCCTCTGATTTGGAATGAGGCCTCAGACATGTCTCCAGACCTCTGTTACTCACAAAGATCTCTAATGCACCTTCTAGATAAAAAATCCTACAACTATGTTTTCACAGACGGAAAAAAAAAATGAGTGCAAATAGAACTGAGGTAGAAGAAAACTGACATACCAACGTCAAAGGTTGCGTCTCTTCCATTCGTACAAGTGAGAGACTCTGGAGCCCAATTCATGCCCTGGGGACATAACCAGTGATCTGAAGGACTTACAGAGGCATCCGGTTAACAAGAATCACTCTGGCTAATATTTAAATAGCTTTTCATTTTTTCTGCTCTTTCTGAAAAAAAAAAGAAAAGAAAAGAAGGTAAGGAAATGTCAGAAGAGATATAGAAGTGGGATAAAGCTAGTTCCAGATCACTTACATGGTCTCTTATTGAATTCAGAAACACCTGAATCTTTCAACTCCATGATTCCCTGGCAGATCAGTTTAAAGTTCCTATTATTCCTAAAGAAGATTTTGAGATCAGATATGTATATATATATTTTTTAAAGTCAGCAGAACTTTGTTCTTCAGAGCAGCTCAGCAGGCTTTCTAAAACTAGTGAGACTGAATTTCCCCCAGCATTTAAATTACCAGAGAAGAAGATCAAAGGGGATTTCAGAAGCAGATTTTTAAAGGCCTATTAAAACAAACTGCATTGAAATTCTGGGGTAGGCACTCACATCTATGCAAACGCTATCTAGAGAGCAGGAATGCACAGGGAATGCCTTCCTCAGACCCTGCCCCAGTGTGGGGGTGACCGGGGACACAGCTCAGGGCTGTGTTTCAAATAAGATGACATTAGAGGGTCTAAAATTTTAATTTTCTTTTTAATTTTCCTGAGCCATTTTAAAGAGAGTCAGATTTGTCATTTGCGAACTCAAAATTGCTTTGTCTATATTAGTCTGTTGTTGCTATTACATGTGGCTTGAAAGCCTTCAGTCTTGAATTTTTTGAAAGGTTCTTACCATTTCGGAATGGCCAAAAACTACAACTAAAGGAAATCAAAGGAATGTTCACTCTCTTAGCCGAAATTATCCTTCTGGACCAACACTATCCTCTCTGGAAAAGGAGGAGGATCATATTGTGAAGATGCTTTGAAAAATATAGTTTTAAGCAGTAATGTCACTGGACCATCAACACATGCCCCCTGGAATCCTGTGTACCTTCTCTATTTTCCACACTGTACCGGGAACAATGGAGAATGGAAAACGTACAAGAAGATGAGAGAAATGAAAAATGCATGATTTGAACAGTGTATAATCTGATGGCAAGCTGAGTATCATTTAACAATGTATAAAATAAAGATTTGGAAATGGGAGAAATTAATGTGAACTAAAGTAGTCAAAGATAACCTCAGGGAGGAGATGACATGGGAGGAGTCCCTGAAGGAAGGAAAATGTTAGGAAACATCAGGAATAGATAAGATCTCACTTGGGTTAGACTGCGTGTGAGGAGAGGGAAGGGGGACAAAAGAGCAGATTAGACTCAGGAACGCTGAAGGGAGAATGCACGCGGCTGTGTGGAGGCTGGGGATGGAGAGGGGGAAAGACAGTGAGGGGACCAGCTTGGTGGTGCGGGTGGGCAAAAAAAGCTCAGAAGCCAGGCAGAGGCCTCTGAACTGTTTCCATTCATCTTCACCTTTATTCTGATTCATTCCCAAACCACTCAGTTCTGTGCTCAGGATGGCCACATGAGGATTTTTCTTGAACTACCTATACTAACTGAAAGCATTTCCTGCCCCATCTTCTAATCACCAACCACCTGGTCTGAGATTTGACCTTGCTTCAGACCTATTCGAGCCATCGTAGGTCAACTCTTGAGAATTGCTCTCACTTTAGTCTTCTTTTTGTTTCTCTTTTGCCAGACCAGGTCTTAGACAGAACTTGCTCAACTATGCATGAAGCTGAGAAATAGTAGTCTAGGAATAACTTTTAGAAGGTAAATCTGATTCTTTTTTATAGGCCTTTTACTCCTGTTTGATTTATGATATGTACTTTGGAAGGAGATAAAAAATAAACCATAAAATTGGTTTTTATTTTAATAATCTATGGCAGATCTGCTTGAAGCCTAAAAATAACTTTATAGAGATTCTAAATACATGGCCATAATTGTTTTTAAAAGCTTAAAGTTATTTTTAAAGCTCTCACAATTTGAGTAATGTTTAAATAAAATGGCACAGCTTAATGCAAACGTGAATTATGTTGAACTCAGTTTAGTATCTGCATAGTTGGCATATAAAGCTCCCTAATAGTCAAGGATTTGAAAAGACTCTATTGTACCATCCATAGCATTATTTTGTTTATTTGAAAATCCTAAACAAGTATACAGAAGCTGAAATATTGTTAATGAGTAAACATTGAGTCCATCGGAGAATTTGAATGCCCCAAAGAGAAAAAAGCATTTATAGTTTTAAGCATTTTCAGATAAGTTCATAATCTTTTAGCTAATACAACATACAGTATTTTAAAGGTAAATATATTCGGCACTGATGGATTCATGATGCCACTTAGATTCTGAAAGATGTGGGGAAATTTCAATTACACTGTTCTTAGATGAATTAAGAAATCATTATGTCATTTGGAGTCTGAAGGATGGAAAATTTTGAATTTTAAAATGTTTTGTTTTTTCATTTACAACTTAAGGAAGATCTTCAAGGGCAAAACAACGTCTACAACCCTCATCTTTTTCTATTTACAGAGAAATGCATATTTATATAAAAAAAAGCATGCACAATCCAGAAAAATGATGAGAAGAAAATAGAGGAATTTATTTACGCTTTCCATAAATGTGTTTTTGCAAATGAACCATATGCCAGCAATGTCTTAGACATGAGTACCAGAGAGCTAATCAAGGCAGACATACCATAGATTTAAGCTTCAAGGAGCTTATTCCTTCCTAGGTAAGTGAACTAGCAATCGATATAAAGCATATGATAAGTAGGATGATGGACAAATACAAGGTGCTATGGTGGCCTACCGCAGAGCCACGTAACAGAGTGGAGGCTTCGTGGGGTGGTCGTAAGATCTAAGTGGACACTTAATGGATGAGCATAGCTCTTTAAGTGAGAGAGTGGTGAGCATTGAATGCTTCAACTAGAGTGGACAGAACATTTGAAGACTTGATTAGCAAGACTGTGCTAAAGTCAAGGGATTTTAATATATCTGTGTTAGTTAGATTCAGATGTCAACTTGGCCAGGTGAGCATACCTAGTCTTGTTGCTGCGGACATAAGCCAACTGTACGTGAACCTCATCTGTTGCCAATTACATCTGCAGTCAGCTAGGAGGCGTGTCTGCTGCACTGAGTGACGTTTGGCTTAATTAGCTGGTGCTTAAATGAGAGAACGCAACGTAGCACAGCCTAAGCAGCTCGGCATTCCTCATCTCAGCACTTGCAGCTCAGCCCAGGCCTTTGGAGATGGAGAAAGAAGTCACCCCGGGGAAAGTTGTTGGAACCCAAGGGCCTGGAGAGAAGACCAGCAGAGACCATCTGTGCCTTCCACGTAAGAAAGAGCCTCAGTGGAAAGTTAGCTGCCTTTCCTCTGAAGAACTAACAAAATAAATCCCCTTTTATTAAAAGC
>PVIY010034811.1:0-26852 GCA_004026745.1 Myrmecophaga tridactyla
AAAAAAGCTCACAGCCAGGATGGTGTGATGGTGGCTCAGTGGCAGAATTCTCACCTGCCATGCCAGAGACCCGGGTTCAATTCCCAATGCCTGCCCATGCCAAAAAAATAAAAAAGCTCCCAGCCAGCAATATTGAGTGAGGACCAAAGGACATGGCTTTTCTGGGATCCACCACAGATTCAAACTGGCACACCTGGTAAGAACCTTCAGTACAATTTTGAATGGAAGTGGTGAGAGTGGACGTTCTTGGCTTGTTCTTGCTCTTAGGGGGAAAGCTTTCAATCTTTCAATATTAATTATAATATTATCTATACCTTTTGTGTAGGTGTTCTTTATAAGGGTAATAAAGTTCCCTCTATTGTTATTTTGTTAATTGTTGCTTTCATGAAGGGACTTTAGATTTTGTAAAATGCTTTTTCTCCGTCTACTGTGATGACCATATGATTTTTGTCTTTTACTCTTTTGACATGGTTATTATATTGATTGATTTTTTTGCATTTTCACATTTTTTATTCTGAAATATAACATATATACAAAAGAGCAATACATTTCAAATATCTTGTAGCAAATGGTTATAGAACAGATTTCAAAGTTTTGAATGGGTTATAGATCCACAATTTCATATTTTTCCTTCAAGCTGCTCCAAGACACTGGAGATTAAGCAGAAATATCAATATATATATAAAAAAACACCCAAGACTGATTAAAATAATCTAGGGTGTGAACGTCCATAGAAAGAGGTTCAAGGTTTGTTTGCATAATAAGGGTGTGATAAGCGCTACAGTCTAGAGGAGTATTCCCCTAAAGAAATATATGGCAAACGACATATTTAATTTTGAATTTTCCAGTAGCGACATTAAAAAAATAAAAACAAACAGGGAAAATTAATTTACCAATGTATTTGATTTAATCCAATACAGCCCGAATATTATCATTTCAACATATAAGCAGCCTAAAAGAATATTAATGAGGCATTTTACATTCTTTCATTCATACTAAGTCTCCAAAATCCAGTGGGTATTTTACACTAACAGCACATCTCAATTTGGATTAGTCACATTTCAAGTGTTAGCAGCCACACGTGGCCAGTGGCTACTCTATTGGACAGTGAAGCTCTAGAGCACACGCAGGGATCTAACCCAGTCTTTGGAGGTCAAGAGGGATTCACGGGGCAGAGGATGTCTGAACCAAACCCCAAAGAACAAGGAAGGATCAGCCAGAGCACTGCTCCCCGCCACACCCGGCTCTGGAGCCTCCAGGTCCCTAGGGACCCAGAAACCAGGTGGGAGCTCCGGGGTGAGCCGGCCGCTGAGCATGTCAGTGCCTGCAGCGGAGCTGCTCAGAAGATAAAATAACAGTCCACTTTATAAACTGTGGTGTTGAAACTTTAACAACCAAAGAAAAATTGGCGACTCTCTATTAGATGTTTTGGTTGAAAATAATCTAGATATGGATGGTTTGGGTGCATAGGCGGGAACCTTAGCCTTCTCTCTGTGTCACCTCTTCTTTGACACATATGTATTTGAGAAGTTACAAGCAGTCACTGATGAGGAGAACGACATACTTGATCTGACCTATGGACTAAGACGTTCCCAACTGGGCTGCCAAATCTGTGTGACAAAACCTCTGGACAATATGACTGAGTACCTGATGCAGTGGCCGATGCCAGATGATCCATTAATATGGGCACGAGCTCCTAAGCTAGAATAAATAGGAATATTTTCATGATTTATGTAGTAATTGACATCTGCCAGTGCAAAAAAAGAGTAAAAGTTCATTGACCTCAATCAACTTCAAAATGATGCATTTTTGTTTCTGCATGTGTTGAATGTTGAATACCTTTTACAGTTTAGTAAGTGATCAGTTTTGAAAGTAAAATAGAAATTTAAAAGGAGCCCTGAATAATGTAAAGCCAGTATTTGGGAAGTGAAGACTGGAACCTATTCTGCATTAAATTTGCAAAAAAATTTTATACTCTTTCTTATAAATACATTTTTAAATTTTATAAATCAGAATAGCCCGTTTGAAACACTTTTTGTATCAGTTAATGTTTTTAGATAGATAGAACTTGGTCCTAAGCCTAAAGTCAGCTTGTTTCTGCAAGGTAAATCTTTTACCTTCTACCTCAATGTACAGAAACCTTTAAAAAAATAGACATCCCTGAAGTTGTTTGTTCACATGATACTTAGCTGTTCCAGTATTTAATATACTTAGATGTCACAGTATCTAATATGGCCACAGTAGTTTTTTTTTCCTTTTCCATCCATAGTAGTCTTGATAGCCAGTCATTTTTTTTTTTTCATCTTTAGGAAACTACATGAGAACTACTAGATCGAAAATATCTCAAGCTACTATTGTGTGTGTAAATGAACACTCCTTCTTGCTCCATATGTGAATACTGTATCTGTTTTGGATTGTATATTGTGTTTGTATATTTATGCATTGATTCATAGTAACTTCTCATGTTATGGAATTCATTTGCATTGAACACAAACCATAAATAAAAGTGGCTGAAAGAGAAAAAAAATGGTGTTATTATCGCTATTTGATCTGAGTGACGGCAGGGATATATTATGGCTTGTCTAGGGCCATACCACTACAGAAGATCTGGTACTAGTACCCCTATCTTGTCACTACAAGTAAAACACTTAGACTGAAACTGGAAAAATTATGAATATCTTACTTAGAGAAGTAATCAAATATGAATGTGTATGGACAAAAAATATTTACTTGCTCAGTGAACAAATTCAAAGACAGTTATTAACCTTATAAGAAAATATTTCCAAATTTGATTCATTGAGAAGTAAAGTCTAAACATAGCCACTATAACACTATACAAGAAGTTTGATCTCTGTCCTGACAACACGAGAGGAGTAAACTAAATATTAGATGTCTTCACTCTGTCCTATTCTAAACAGAAAAGGAATCAGCCAGAGCAAAGGTGCATGTGGGGCTGAAGGACGATTGGGTGAAGGCACCGTGTTAAGGCTGAAAGGAGAGCATCGGTTGTCCAGGGAAGGACAAACAGTCCAATATGGTCACTGTTCTAGTTTGCTAGCTGCCAGAATGCAATATACCAGAAATGGAATGGCTTTTAAAAAGGGGAATTTAACGCGTTGCTAGGTTACAGTTCTAAGGCTGAGAAAATGTCCCAATTATAACAAGTCTATAGAAATGTCCAATCTAAGGCATCCAGGGAAAGATACTTTGGTTCAAGAAGGCCAATGAAGTTCAGGGTTTCTCTCTCAAGTGAGAAGGCACATGGTGAACAGTCAGGGCTCTCTCTCAGCTGGAAGGGCACATGGCGAACACGGTGTCATCTGCTAGCTTTCTCTCCTGGCTTCCGGTTTCAGGAAGCTCCCTGGGAGGCATTTTCCTTCTTCATCTCCAAAGGTCGCTGGCACGTGGACTCTGCTTCATGGTGCTGTGGCATTCTGTGCTCTCTCTATGAATCTCTCATTCTCCAAAATGTCTCCTCATTTATAGGACTCCAGAAACTAATCAAGCCCCACCTTAATGTGTGGAAACATGCCTCCAGCTAATCCAGTTTAACAACCACTCTTGATTGAGCCAGATCTCCAGGGAGATGATCTAATTACAGTTTCAAACATACGGTATTGAATAGGGATTAGAAGAAATGGCTGCCTTTACAAATGGGATTAGGATTAAAACATGGTTTTTCTAGGGTTGGTATTCCAAGACTAAGGAGCACACTCAGAATCTCAGAGAACTGTTTAGAACAACTGCTGTTCAGAACAACAGTTTAGTGATGTTAAGGACACAGCTGCAGCTCAGAGACTTACCCTCTCTGTGTGCCCTCACTCTTCCCAAAAGAAGGCCTGCCTGGGTCAATTTGTCACTGTCCAACGGCATCGTTTTGCATCCAGTGACTTCAGAGGCAAGGGTCCTGCCTCATGTTCATTCTATATACGTTGCCTTTGGTTTGAGCAGAGAGCCCTGGTCTCGACAGCTCATTTGATGGATGTGGCAAGAACCACAACTTTCTGCAGAAAGAAAGCTGGGGGTCAAGATTCACAGAAAGGGACCATGAGACTAGAACTTCATGGCACTTTTGCAAGGGAAGTTCTGTCCTCAGGGCTCTTTTCTCTCTCTACAAACTCATCCATTCTCATGAGCAAAGAAAGATAGCGATTTTCAAATATCCAAACTTGAGTTTGGTAGGTGGTAGGAAGCTATTGATACTGTATGATTTCATTATTATGATTCTGGTAAAGATAATCTCAGCGGTTAGACTGTGGAAAATAGCAAACCTAGAGGTACACAAAAGCTAGAGACAGAGGAAAGGTTACCCAAAGAGGTTGAATCTAAATGCAAGGGGACAGACAGTAGTGATGATAACTAATTAGTGGGTTTATAAGTAACATTGTCATATTGAAGGTATGATTGAAATGGGATGTATAGTGCCATGTATCCTAAAGATTAAATTTATAATTATAAATAAGTTCTCACATGAACTATTTCAATGGTTTGATAGTGGACACAGAGTCAATGGTAGAGGGATATAGGGGCGAAACTAAAAATGCATGCTATGGCCAATAATTAAGAGGAAGACACCAATAGCATAGCACTATCAGGGGCAACTAATTTGTGGGGGGAGTGATAAAGGGGAGTTTTGATTTGATGGTTGGTGACATTATGTTTGCTGGGTCTTTGTCATTATGAGCCAATAAAAATTGTCTAAAATTATGAGTGCTACTGGTTGTGTAGCCAATGAAGACACTATAAGACACAATTTGTTTATTTTGGACATCATCCATGATGCCCAATAGATGGAAGGAGCCGAAGGATACAATGACTGAGAATAACAGTGGTAAATGGTGATACATTTATATGATGGAATTCGGTGCAGCTACAATAAAGGAGGGATGAACAAGAGAGAAAGGCAGTGCACACGGCAAGTTGGGATCGGTAGGTAGGTATGGTGAGGGAAGCAGATGGGCATTCTCTTCCAGTTGCTTCAGTTTTTTGACTGAGGTAAGGAGCAAAGCCATGGGTCATAGTGAGCACCTTCCCTCAGAGATGGGAAATGAAGTTGAGCAGCCTAACCTCTTGGCTCTGCCCCACACGCTGTGCTGGTTTGAATTTGTGGACCCCAGAAAAGCCATGTCCTTTAATCCTCATTCAGTATTGCTGGGTGGGAGTTTTCTTATTATCTCCACAGAGATGTGACTCACCCAATTGTGGGAATTAACCTTTGATTAGAGGGAGATGTGACTCCACCCATTCCACATGGGTCTTGATGAGTTTACTTGAATCCTTTAAAGAGGAAACATTTTGGAGAAAGAGCAACAAAGCCACAAGAACCAGGAGAGCCCATGCAGCCAGAGACCTTTGGAGATGAAGAAGGAAAACGCCCCTGGGGGAGCTTCATGAAACAAGAAGCCCAGAGAGAAAACTAGCAGACATAGCCATGTACTCCACTGTCTTTCCAGTTGAGAGAGAAACCCTGAACTTCATTGGCCTTTCTTGAGTGACGGTAACCTCTTGCTGGTGCCTTAATTTGAACATTTTTATAGACTTGCTTTAATTAGAACATTTTCACAGCACTAAAGCTATAAACTTGCAACTTATTAAATTCCCCTTTTTAAAAAGCCATTCCATTTCTGATATATTGCATTCCAGCAGCTTGCAAACTAGAACATAACGCCTTAGACTGAACTTCCATTTTTACACACCTCACTCACTCTTGATTCTGAGCCTTAGTGCTGATTGATTTTTTTTTAATCACCAGTTACTGCCTATGCAGTTCCTTTTTCCCTCCACCCCCATGATCTTCCTTGGGAGAAATATCACTTCTTCATTAGCGCATTAAACACAGGACATAGAGTTGAGAAGCCTGGTTTTTGTTTTTTCTTTTCCAACTTTAATTGCCTCCCTAGGTTTCCAAAATTCGACCTCATTTGTTTTCAAATGTGGTTTTTTTTACTTAGTTTTGCAGTAAGAACTGCATAGAACATGGTGACTCAGAACATGTGTATTGAAAGTGTTACAAAAACTGTGTCTTACAGCATAAAAAGCACTTTGGTATTTTTCTTTCTATCCTGTTCTTAAAAAAAAAAGTCCACAACCATTAAATTGATATCTGGGCTCACTAATGGGCCCAAGTCCTGAATTGCAAATCGGTGCCTTACCCCCTAGTAGATCTACTGTGTTCTTTTATTCCAGGAACATTACCAATACCCACTGAAATTTCTTCCTCAAACATGTAATTTTGGCTGCTCCTTATAATAGCTGTAGTTTGTGTAGTGATATTTTTTTTTTTGGAGACGTCCATGTGATTTTTCTTGACTGAACACACACAAGGGAGGAGATTTTTTTACTTTTTTCAGTTGTATCCTCAGCATACATTAAATGCATAGTAGATTTTATGAACAGTTGTAGTGGTTTTATAAAGAATAATAATAATAGATTTTGTAGCTTTTAGATAAACTTTCAATGCGTCAAAACTGTGCATGCATGTTTTTATTTGCTTAATTTGATTTTGAAATGATTTTCAAATCTAACTTTACGTGTATAGCTATAAAGCAGAAACATGAAAACAACAACAACAAAAAAGGAGGGACACTGAGGGGCACATGACAAACTGAATAAATCTAAGGGACATTGGGCTGTGCAGAATGGGCCAGAAACAAATGAACAAATATGCTAAGGTCTCTCTCAAAAAAAAATCATTAAAAAAAAGGAGAGCCTGGATTGTGGGCCCTTACAGCAGCCACATTTGGTCTGAAGTTGTGGATGTATTTCTGGATCCTCAGACACTGAGTTATGTGTGTATCAGCTGGTATTTCCTGGGAACTTTGAGTAGCTCTGTGACACCTGGGTCTCAGAAATGGAGCTCTGCAGACCTGAAGGTTAGCATAGCTATATATAAGTAACAGCTGAAGTAACTGAGAAACAGATGAGGCCTCAGATTTTAAAACAAAGCCAGTCTGGCTGGGTCTAAAGTAAATCAGATACAGGGTAAATGATGACAGTGTATGTAATCTAGACATTCAGCTGTTGTATGAGACAAAGGCAGCGAGGTTTATTATGTCTAGAACCTAAATTTTCTGTAACGCACAGTCTGAATCAACCTGTTTGGATAGCTCATCTAGACAGCCCAGACTCCTGGAATCCAGAAGGGGAACGAGGCCTTGTAATTCTCCACAGCTTGGTGTAGTGCAAAGATATGTCTTAGACTATGGTGGACTGATAATTAAAAATATTGGTAGAGTCCCTTGAGTATCTGAAGGGGAAAACATGTATACGAAACTACTAAACTCTCCCAGCTGGCATTGTGGGATTCAATGCCTACCTGACCAAAACAGATAAAATAAATGCAACAAAATAAGGTTACAGTGCCTAAGAGATTTCAAATAGAATAGAGAGGCTATTCTGGAGGTTACACTTATACAAGCTTTAGCTAGATATTGCTAATTCCCATGGTACGGCAAGCCCCAACCAACAGTATTCCTGTAAACCCTAAAGAATACACAGGTCTAAGACTCTATAGTAGTTTCACTCACTAAGTTTATTTTTCAGAAACTTAAAACCTCCAGCTTGTTCCTATGCTAGAGAAGCCCTGAAGCCCAGAGACACCAATTTCTCCAAGAACATCAACCAGTTGCATACCCCTACCCCATGCTGACACCACTTTTTCAACATGAGGAAGTTATAATGGTCATTGCCCAATTATCCCTAAAAATTGGGAGGTTCAAAGGAGAAGAAGGAGTTGTAACAGAGAAGACAGGATTTAACACGAGTTTGACTACAAACCATTATACCGATACGTCTTTTTAGTCTCCAGTGCCTTACAGTAGCTAGAAGAAAATGCCTGAAATGGTGGAATTGTAACCCATACCAAACTTTGACGTTTGTGCCATAACTACTTGTTAAAATGTGGTTGAACTCCATCACTTTTCTGCACATACTGAATATTTCACAATTTAAAAATGTTAAAAAAAAGTAACAGAATGACAAATTCCCATTTTAGATGCCACTCATGTTTTCACTAAGATTACTAAATGTTTCAGAATACTGAAAAGTTTGAGTGAATTTTTAAGTAACTTCAGGCCAAGGGACCTGAGCTTTTGCTCCGAATTCTTATCAAGAAGTGGCTAATTTTCGACCGTTTTGATTTGAAAAAGCAGTAATTATTAAAAACAAACAAACAAAAATCTAAGGGGAAAAACAAACACACCAACAAACGTATTTTAAAAAGTTAGAAATGGGGCAGGCCATAGTGGCTCACTGGTCAAGTTTGCGCCTGCCCTGCGGGAGACCCGGGTTTGATTCCCGGTGCCGGCCCATGTTTAAAAAAAAAAAAAGTTAGAAATGTTGTGGATATGACTGAGAAAGGGGCAGGAAGTTCGTCGCAGACTTGGCAAATCCGGACGGATCGCGACAGCCTGTCCCTCCTCTGCAGCCAAACTGGCCCTTTTTGTTAAGATAAACTGAGGCCAGGTTTCCGCTGCGTCAGAAAATGCATGTAAAACCTGGCCCTCCATACCTTTCCAAAAAAGAAAAAAAAAAGCCACATTAACACTGAAGAGAAAAGATTCGCAGGCACGTGACGAGAATACCCAGACTCAGACAGGCGGGGAACAGCCAGCCCAGGCCACGCCCCACGCAGGCCCCGCCCCCTCAGCCCAGGCCCCAGCCCGCGCACGCGCCGGCTCCTCTCCCAAACCTCGTCCCGGCCGGGCGCTTGCCCGAGCTGCAGGAGCCGCTAGGGGGCGCTGCAGGCCGTCCGGGCGAGGGACAGGCGCCTCTCCCTCCCCCTGCCCTTCCCTGCTCCGCCCCCGGGGCGGTCTAGGCGCCAAAATCAAACCCGCCCTGGCCCACCCCTCGCCTCGCGCTTTGGCTCTGCCACGGGAAGACTTTCCGCGCGCGCCATGGTAAGAGCTGAGGTCACGTTCCCGGGTCGCCTTCTAGCCTAGTGTCTGAGGTTCATAGCCCATCGGCCTGGATTTGGCTGCCGGGCTGCGGGAACGGGCGTCCGGACCCTCAGAGCATCCGGGGGGCGGGGGTTGGGGGAGGGGCGGTCACACGGTGAGGCCGCGGCCTTTGGGCGCTTCCGGAGCGTCGCGAGGCGGCCTCGGGAGCGCGCCCGCGACCACCTGTGTCCGCCGCCCGCTCCGGCGCTGTCCCCGGACCGCGGGACCTGGGGGGCGCGGAGCTGCAGACCCGAGCCCTCCGCCTCGGCCGCCCGCCCGGTGGTCTCGGGAGGGAACCGCGGGGCGTCCACGGCCGTCCCTGCTCTTCTGCGCCCTGCGCCTGTCTCCCGAGCGCACCCGGGCGGGTTAGGTTAAAACACCCGAAGTGTTCACGAACGTGACGCGGGTTTTCCAGGCCATTAAACTAGAAGGATTTGTCAAGAAGACCGTGAATCACGTGCAGATTTCCAGATTCTGTCACCACAGATGCGGCTTTTTCTAAGAAGGGATTGGAAGTGCGAGCCTGAAAGGACTACGGGGATGCGGTCGAACGCCCCAGGTCCCCAAAAGCCGGCTCTTGTTTTTTTTTTTTTTTTTTTAATTTAAACAGAACTGTTTTAAATATCGATGATAAGAGCTAACAGTTGGGGGGAAATGTACAGCACGTGCATTTTGGGCAAACAAATTTTACATCAAACAGTGGAATATTATATAGCCATTTAAAATTCACTAGGTAGATGTATCTTAACGTTTTTGTTTTTTTATTGTGAAATATATGCTAAAAAGCAATAAATTTCCAAGTACATTTTAACAAGTAGTTATAGAACAGAGTTTAAAGTTTGGTATGGGTTACAGTTCCAGGGTTTTCATTTTTCTTTTAGCTGCTCCAAGACACTGGAGACCAATAGAAATATCAATATAACGATTCAGCAGTCATACTCCTTTGTTAAATCCTACCTTCTCTATTATACACGTCCTTCTCTTTAAATAGCATATACATAAAAGCAATAAATTTTCAAAGTACATCGGAACAGTTTGTTGTAGAACAGATTTCCGAGTTTGGTATGGGTTACACTTCTACAATTTTGGATTTTTATTTCTAGCTGCTCTAAGGTACTGAAGGCTAAAGGAAATAACAATATAATGATTCAGCAATCATACTCATTTGTAAAACCCTGTCTTCTCTGTATAACTCTGCCATCACCTTTGATCTTTTTCCCACTGTTTAGGTATATTTGGGCTATACCCATCCTGAGTTTTTCATGTTGGAAGGGGCTGTTGGTAATATGGGATGGGGGGGTGGAACTAGTTGATGTTCTGGAAAGGCTGGCCCCTCTCATTTCAGGACTTAACTGGTCCAGGGACCCATCTGGAGGTTGTGAGTTTTGGAGAGTTACCGTAATGTATGGAACCTTTGTAGAATCTTATATAATGCCCTAGATATTCTTTAGAATTGGTAGGAATAGTTTTGGTTGGGATTTGGCAAGTTATTATAGGTAGCAATGTCTAACTGAAGCTTGTGTAAGAGTGACCTCCATTGAAGCCTCTTGTCTCTGTTTGAGCTCTCTCAGCCACTTATACCTCATTTGCTAGCTTTTGGTTTTTGACAATTGGTTTTCTTTTGTTCTTTTAACTTTTTTATTGTATGATATAACATCTATACAAAGCAAAGAAAGAAGAAAGCAATAGTTTTCAATGCACTCTTCAACAAGTATTTACAGGACAAGTCCCGTAGTTTGTCATGGGCTACCGTACCATCATCTCTGATTTTTCCTTCTAGCTACTCCAGAATATAGGAGGCTAGAAGGGGAATAAATATTTTTTATCACCACAATCAACTTTTTTTCCTTTCCTTTTTTCGTATGTGTGAAAAATAAAATATATACAAAAAAGCAATAAATTTCAAAGCACAGCACAACAATTAGTTGTAGAACAGATTTCAGAGTTTGATAAAGGTTACAATTCCACAATTTTAGGTTTTCACTTCTACCTTCTCTAAGATACTGGAGACAAAAAGAAATATCAGTGTAATGATTGAGCATTCATACTCATTTGTTAAACCCTACCTTGTCTGTATAACTCCACTATCACTTTTGACTTTTCTCCCACTCCTTAGGGGTATTTGGGCTATGACCATTCAAACCTTTTCATGTTGTAAGGGGCTGTCATTAAAATGGAGTAGGGAGATGGAACTAGCTGATGTTCTGGAGAGGCTGGGCCCTCTAGTTTTCAGCACTTCTGGTCCAGGGACCCATCTGGAGGTTGTAGGTTTCTGGAAAGTTACTCTAGTGCATGGAACCTTTGTACAAACTTATATATTGCCCTAGGTGCTCTTTAGCATTGGCTGGAACAGTTTTGGTTGGAGTTTGGCAAGTTATGATAGGTAGCAATGTCTAACTGAAGCTTGCATGAGAGTGACCTCCAGAGTAGCCTCTGGACTGTTTGAACTTTCTCAGCCACTGATACTTTATTTGTTGTCTCTTGGTTTTTGACGGTTGGTTTTATATATCACAATGTCCAGAGCAACTTTTCCCAGTTGCCCAGTTTCTGAAGTAGTTGAATGGATCTTCACATTATGCTAGGTAGATGGATTCTGTGATAATCCTTTGATTTTACTAACGTGCAACAATCACTGCTCTTTTGTGCCTAGAACAGCTAATTGTATAGGGAGTTTGCCCCTTTATTAGGCAAGCACTGCACAGAGTTAGTCTTCCTTGCATGCTGTGATGGATTAAGTTTGGTAAAATCCCATGAGTTTAATGGCTTTCTATTCATCAAATCATTCCCATAAATGTTGAGTTCCATGCTGTTTACTGTTTCTGTTGGCAAAGAATCAATATCTAATTAAATGAATCTCTGATTTTAACATCTTAATTTAGTTAAGTGGTTGCTCTTTTGGCAAGCTGTTGGTGGACAAATATCTAGACTGTATGTATTTGTTTGGAAATATTTGTCCAGATGTATTTATAACTGATAACCCCTTCTCTGTGGTTAAACTAACAACCCAACCATCAGGGCATAGAATGGTCTAAGAGGCCAAATGGGACCACCCTTAAAATATCTGTTACTCCTGGGTATCATATTTCTCTGTTGAGTTACTAGCCTAATTTAGCCTCAGATAGCCAACTGCTGAGAGCTGTGGAGCACATGGGCATTAACTTTGTCCTTTTACCTAATCCACTCTGCACATGTTTTGTCCTCTAATACTGAATGTTTTAATCTGCTACTAACTTTTTGGGTGCTTACCTCTGATAATGGAGGAACCTAAATAAATCAGAATAAAATAATTTTTATAAGATAATACTTCTTACTTTTTATGTATTATCAAGAAATAACTTTAGTGTTCAAACTTTCCTCCTTTTACTCTCTTTCATGACTGTGGATTAATAACTGTTTTGATTTGTTGTACTTCCTGGGTAAGCAATTATAAGTCTACACATATTTTTGGAATTGGAGAAGTGCAATGTAGTCTGCCAAATTTAAGGACAGCAGATGACATCTACTTAAAAATTTTATTATAACTCATCAACAGGGTTGACTTTAGGAATTCTGTAACTTCTAATTGGAGAAGGTTTCTTATATGCATGACTGTTTAAGTGTCTTAAAATGTAGTGGAAACTTAGTTTTCTGAAGGTCCAGTCTTGAGTCACCTTACTAATTTGCATATGCATTTCTAACTTTTATTACCAAGGGATTTTTCCTAGTCTCAAGTGTTAAATGAGCACTTTTAAAGTTTTTTGGAGACATTTCTGAAGGTATTAATATGGCATCCTTCTACATTAGTTATTTTAATTCTGATGATGATACTCTTATGTGGTTAATAATAAATATTTCTAGTCATAAAGGAGCTTGAATAAATTAGCTTAAAACAATGTAAATGAACGATATAGTTCATCCACTTTTTTTGGTATGATTTTATCATCTCTTTTATATTAAATACCTGTAATTAGTAAACTTCATAGAGATAGATTACAGGTTACCAGCTGCCATCGTGGTGAGGAGGGGGATGGTGGATGTGGGGAAGCAGGAGTTAAATTGCTTGATGGGTGCAGAGTTTCTGTTTTAGGTGATGAAAAAATTGAGGTATGAATGTTAGTGATGGTAGCACAATATTGTGAGTAGAATTAATGCCACTGAATTGTACACTTGAAAGTGGTTGAAATGAAAAATTTTGAATTGGATATTGGTACTACAATAAAAAGTATAAAAAAAAAGATTAAAGTGAAAAAACAGCTCTATCTCCAGTTTTCCACCTCTCTTCCCAAGTGATAACTAATGTTACTAATTTCTTGAGCATCTTTGGAGAGAAATTGTAGGCATAAATAGGTCTCTGAATTTGTGTCCATTGCCTACATAAATGGTAGCACAGTCTATTAATAGAAGATAACTCTTCAGGAGACTTCCTGAATTAGCATACTTTCTCTCCATCTATTTTGCAATTACTCAGTCCATTTTTAAAGAGTACAGGTCTGTTACTTTGTAGACTGTCACTCAGTTTTGCTTGTCTGGTTTTTTTTTATGGTTAAATTAAAGGTACATACTTTTGGCAGAAATACCACAGAAGGGATAGTGTGTCTTTCTTAGATGGTTCATATAAGGAGGCACCTCATGTCAGTCTCTGTGATATTGTTGGTAAAGTGAATTAAGAGCACTTGATTAAGGTAGAGTCTGTCAGGTTGCTTCATTGAAAATTTACCAGTTTTCATTTTGTAATTAATAAGTAATTTGTGGTAGATTCTTTGAGACAGTATGTATCTTGTTCTTCATAAAACATTCACTTCAAGATTTTTATGTACACTTATGATTTTGCCTGAATCAGTTTCTGCTGTGAAGATTACTAAATGATATGTATTAATTTTATTTTCCCTATCTTCAGGCTGTGCTGAATTCTTGATCCAGGCTGGGCCAGAGCACTGTGGAGTGCCTCTTGGGCTTGTCTCTGCCTCCTGAAGTCTTGCTTACCATTTCCATAATGCTCAACTTGCAGTCTCAGAGGAAGAGTGCAATTCCAGAAAGAGTGAGAAAGAGTTAGAGTTCAGGATGATTATATCAGATACACTGAACTTCTTTCTGTGCCCCTTCATTCTGGCTCCAGAGAAATAAAACATTTGTTAGTGAGGTTGGTGCTATTTTGTATAGCTTCTTTGCTTAAACTCTCTCATCTCAGAGATTTTTGTCTCTTGCCTTGTATTTATTCTAAGATCTCACTAGCTTCTTTTTTCTTCTCTGGACATGGCAACCAAATTTGGACTCTTGACTCTGGAAACCCAATTTTTTTTAGCACGTCATTCTCTGGAATCAATTTCAGGGTTAGGGTTGTTCTTGAATGCCTTGATGACAGTGCATAATTGGGAAGAAGTATAGGAGGTACAGCACTGTCTGCCTTTTCTATCTTTTGTCTCTTGCTGAGAGAACTTTGTCCCAGGCCCATTCCCAACAGAAGGTGCCAGAGATGCAAGATGTGTCTGGGCTACTTGACTCCAGCTGAAAAAAGGTAAGCAAGGGAAGACCTCAAAAGGTCCACAGAGAAGGTGAGCTCATCCACATTTTTTTTTTAACTACTCAGGTACTGAGTTGAGTGTCCAGAGCTTTCCTTGAAAGTGTGTACCCCCAGACATTAGATTGTCAATCTGCTTCTGGTTGTCAGATTTTTGTGAAGTCTACGTAGCTCTCCGAGGAGCTGATGATAAAACCAAGATGTTAGGAGCTTTTCCTAAAGCTTTAGGGTCTGTTATCTGCTGATGCGACATAGGCTTTATGTATTCCCACGTCCATGACCTCTAGATTCTAGCTGAGAAAAGCAGTGTTCTCAACCCTGGGGCACAATTGAAGTACCTGGAAGAGTTGTGTAAAATTTTCATGCTCAGTCCCTACTCCAGAGAGTCAGATTCAATAGTTTGGTTATAGGATATGCCTGGGCATCAGTATTTTTAAAAAGCTTTCCAGATAATTCTATTGTATAGCTGGGTTTGAAAACCACTGAACTAGAGAAATGAGATGAAGCAACCTTATAAGTGTTGTGTGAATTTTCTTGCTTGGCTTATCCAAATACTGTAGAGGCTACTGTAAAGGGAGGCTAATAAAGCAGTGTTGGACTCTAGCTCTCCACCTTGGGTTTAGTGAGCAGGTTGGTATGGTTTCCTAGAACTTACCTACATGAAAGTACCTTGATTGATTCTTCCAGGCAGGACAATACATGGTTATCACAGAATTCTATTATTAATTTGCTCTGTATTGTATTTTGGGGAGTATGGTGGGTGTTTGAGGGGTAGCTGGACTTCAGAGTCTGTGCATCCTTAGATTTTAGAGTTGGGGACTTTAGATACAGGTTTACCCTGCAGATATTATAAATTATGTTCCAGACCACCACAGTAAAGAGAGTCAAGGATTTTTTAGCTTCCCCATGTATATAAAAGTTAAGTTTACACTGACTGTATAGTAGTCAAGTAAGTGTACAATAGCATTATGTCTAAAAAAAAAAAAATGAACATACCTTAATTTTAAAATATTTTAGTGCTAAAAAATGCTAACAATAATCTGAGCTTTCAGTGAGTCATACCTTTTTGCTGTTGGAGGGTCTTGCTTCAATGTTGATGGCTACTGACTGATTAGTGTGGAAATCCCTGAAGATATGGATGTCTGTGGCAATTTCTTAAAATGAGAAAACATTTGCATCATTGATTGACACTCTTTTTCATGAGATATTTCTCTTTAGCATGCAGTGCTGTTTGATAATATTTACCCACAGTAAAAGAGGATTCAGTCCTCTCAGACTTTGCCACTTTTTTATTGACTAAGTTAAATAATCTAAATCCTATGTTGTTGTTTCGACAGGGTTCATATAATCTTCACTAGGATTAGATTCCATCTCAAGAAACCACTTTCATCCATAAGAAGCCAATGCTCATATATTCAAGTTTTGTCATGATATTGTAGCAATTCAGTCACATCCTACAGGTTTGTCTCTAATTCTAGTTCTCTTGTTTTCCTACCACATCTGCAGTTACTTCCTCCACTGAAGACTTGAACCCTCAAAGTCAGCCATGAGGGTTGGAATCAACTTCTTCCAAATTCCTGTTCCTAGTTTGACCTCCTTTCATGAATTATGAATGTTCTTGATGGCATCTAGAACAGTGAATCCTTTCCAGAAGATTTTCAGATCCTTCAGAGGAATCACTGTCTATACTTTACAAAATGTATTTCTTAAGTAATAAGACTTCAAAATTGAAATGGCTCCTCATCCATGGGCTGCAGAAATGAATGTTAGCAGGCATGCAAACAACATTAATCTCATTGTTCATCTCCATCAGAGTTCTTGGGTGACGGGGTCCGTTGCCAGTTAGCAGTAATCTTTTGAAAGGATTCTTTGTTTTCTAAGCAGTAAGTCTTAACAGTGGGCTTAAAATAATCAGTAAACCATGTTGTAAACAGATGTGCTGTCATCCAGGCTTTGTTGTTCCATTTATAGACACAGGCAGAGTGAATTTAGCATAATTCTTAAGGGCCCTAGGGTTTTCAGAATGGTAAATGAGTATTGGCTTCAACTTAAAGTTACCAGCTGCATTAGCCCCTACCAAAAGAGACAGCCTGTCCTTTGAAGCTTTGAAGCCAGGCATTGACTTCTCCTTTCTTGCTATGAAAGTCCTGGATGGCATCATTTTCTAATAGAAGACTGTTTCCTCTTCACTGAAAATCTGTTGTTTAGTATAGCCACCTTCAGTTATCTTGGCTAGATCTTCTGGATACCTTGCTGCAGCTTCTAGGTCAGTACTTCCTCTTGTGCTTTTTTTTTTTAATTTGCATTTCTTTATGAGTAAGCGTAAACATCTTTACATATGTTTAAAAGACATTAGTATATATATATATATATATAGTGTGAATTGTCTGTTCGTGTATTTTACTATTTTTCTATTGGGGTTTTGATCCTTTGTTCCTGAAATTTTTCTTTAAAGAGCTTTATTCACTCACCATACAATCCATCCAAAGTATATAGTCAGTATCTTTCAGTATAATCAGTGTTGTGCATTCATCATAGCAATCATTTGAAAACATTTTTATTTTTCCAAAAAGAAAAATTCCATATATATTGTACCTCCTTTGTGTGTGTGTGTGTGTGTGTGTGTGTGTGTGTGTGTGTGTGTGTGTGTGAAAAGTAACACACATACAAAAAAGCAACAAATCTCAAAGGACACCGTTGCAATTAGTTATAGAACAGATTTCAGAGCTTGGTGTGGGTTACAATTCCACAATTTTAGGTTTTTTCTTCTAGCTGCTTAAAACACTGGAGACTAAAATCAATATAATAATTCAGCAATCATAGTCATTTGTTAAATCTTATCTTCTCTGTGCTAACTCCACCTTCTCCTTTGATCTTCTCCCAATTTTTAGGGGTATTTGGGCTATGCCCATTCTAACTTTTTCATGTTGGAAAGGGCTGTTCAATATATGGGATAGGGGGATAGAGCTAGTTGATGTTCTGGAGAGGCTGGCCTCTCTGAATTTCAGGACTTATCTGCCCTAGGAACCCATCTGGAGGCTGTAGGTTTCTGGAAAGTAATCATAGTGCGTGGAACTTATGTAGAGTCTCAGATAAAGCCTTAGGTGTTCTGTAGAATTGGTGGAGAGGGTTTTAGTTGGGTTTGACGAACCATGTAAGTAGCAATTTCTAGGTGAAGCTTGCATAAGAGTAGCCAATAGAATAGCCTCTTGACTCTATTTAAACTCTCTTAGTCATTGATACCCTATTTGCTATAATTTTTCCCCCTTTTGGTAAGGAAGACATTGTCAGTCCCAGGGTGCTAGGGCTGGGAGTCATATCCCACATTGCCAGGGAGATTTTTACCCCTGGATGTCATGTACCACATCGAGGGGAGGGTAGTTCTTTCACTTGCAGAGTTGGGCTTAGAAAGAGAGTCCACATCTGAGCAACAAAAGAGGTCCTCTGGAAGCAACTCTTAGGCATAACTCTAGGTAGGCTTAACTTTTCTGCTACTTAAGTAAGCTTCACAAGAGCAAGCCTTAAGATGAAGGGCTTGGCCTTTTGGTTTAGGAGTCCCTAATATTTGAGATGGTATCAGGGTTTTCCCCAGTAGTAAAGTTTGATACTTCCACATTTTTTCTCCCATCCCTCAAGGGACTTTGCCAGTACTTTTTAATTATCTACTCAACATACTCTGGAATGTATCTGGCATTACATTAAACTATCTAGAATTACAAGCCCTCAGTCCCATTCTGGGCTCCCCGTGTTGGGGTTGTTTAAATGATCTATCCAGAAAGGTTGAGTAAGATTATGTGCTACAGGGAGTTTATGTTCTAGACAAAATAAACCTCTTTTCCTTTGGCCTCATAGAGAGGTGAAGTTCTAAAATATTGATAGTGTCTTCCTTAACTCTTAGTTTTGATTTGCATTAGTCCTAACTTGATTGGTTTCATTCTTGTCACTAATTGAAACCTGATCTCTTTTTCAATTTCTTTATCAGTTGTATGTGGGAATGCCAGCTTTCAGAACTGCAAATTCCTACTCTGAGTCTTGAGTGTCATACCAGTACCCATAGTTCCAGGGAAATACCAGGTTATACATATATAGCACACTCTCTCAAAATCTAGAAATAGCAACCACTCCGGACTAAATGTGACTGCTTTAAGAGCTTACAATCTAGACCCCAATTTCCTATAAGTATTTTCCAAATGAGACCATATAATATTTGCTTTTTTGTTTCTCGCTTATTTTGCATCACATAATGTCCCACAGGTTCATTCACAACTTTGCATGTCTCATGACTTCGTTCCTTTCTGTAGCAGCGCAATATTCGATCATACGTATATTCCGCAGTTTGTCACTTTGCTTCTCAGTCAGTGTATCCTTCAGTCACCTCCATCCATTGTGCATCAGGTATCATGTCCAAAGTGAACAGTCTATCAACACTCAATTTTAGACAATTTTCATTACTTCAAGAGAAAAACAACTGATAAATACACTCTCCCTAAATAGGAACTTCAAACCTTAACTCTTGTTCCCCCTCCCCCCCCCCATTATTTACCCCTGGTATTGCTGTGGTACTGTTGATGTCTTCCTGTTACATACAATCCATAGCATACAATAGTAGTTTCCCCCCATACCCTGATATCATAAACTCTTTGTTCAAGATTCATACATTTGAAGTAGCTCATGCAAGATCTTATTTATATTGGTAGGGTTAATCAGTGGGATACAAGGCTCTTTCAGTTATGTTCACCTTCAGTTTGGCAATTCTAGACCCACTAATGAACCACCTTTACTTCTGTCCATTCTCTTACATTTAAGTTCAGCCTCATTAACTAACCATTCGCCTATATCTAGCTTCTGTGTATCACTAGGTCCCCTATAGTCTGTATTAAAAGCCTCTATAAGTTTACCCTTACTATGTTCATAAAAGGGAACCTAGTACCTTTTGTGTTTGGCTTATTTCACTCAGCATAATGTTCTCAAGATTCATCCATGTTGTCATGTGCTTCAGGACATAATTTCTTCATACAACTGGATAATATTCCATTGTATGTATATACCACAATTTATTTATACACTCATCTGTTGATGGACACTTTGATTGTTTCCATCTTTTGGGAATTGTGAATAATGCTTCTATGAATATCGGTGTGTATATGTCTAGTTATATACAGAGTAGTGGTAATACTGACTCATAAGGCAGCTTGGTGTTTAATTTTCTAAGGAGCTGCTGGAACTGTCATCCATAGCGGCTGCACCATTACACATTCAGTTCTATAGCAGTGCATAGGTGTCCCAATTTTGCCACATCTTCTCCAATATTTGTAATTTCCTATTTGTTTGATGGCCATTCTTATAGGTGTGAGGTGGTATCTCATTGTATTGTTGATCTACATTTCCCTTATAGCTAATGAAGGTGAACATTTCTTCATATGCTTTTTAGCCATCTGTATTTGCTTTCCAGAAAAATGCCTATTCGTATCTTTAGCCCATTTTCTAATTGGGTTGTTTGTTCTTTTGTTATTGAGTAATACGGTTTCTTTATGTATACAAAATATCAAACCTTTATCCAAAACGTGATTTCCAAATATTTTCTCCCATTGAGTTGGCTGCCTCTTCACCTTTTTGACAAAGACTTTTTTAAGGCACAAAAGCATTTGATTTTCCTAGAATGAGCTGAGACTCAGCATCAAGGGGTTGAGAAAACCTCGACCAAAAGGGGGAAGAGTGAAATGAGACAAATTAAAGTGTCAGTGGCTGAGAGATTCCAAACAGAGTCGAGAGGTTATCCTGGAAATTATTCTTACGCATTAAATACGTATCACCTTGTTATTCAAGATGTAATGGAGAGGCTGGAGGGAACTGCCTGAAAATGTAGAGCTGTGTTCCAGTAGCCATGTTTCTTGATGATGATTGTATAATGATATAGCTTTCTCAATGTGACTGTGTGATTGTGAAAACCCTGTGTCTGATGCTTCTTTTATCTACCTTATCAACAGATGAGTAAAACATGTGGAATAAAAATAAATAATAGGGGGAACAAATGTTAAAATAAATTTATATTGAAATGCTAGTGATCAGTGAAAGGGAGGGAGGGTTAGGGGTATGGTATATATGAATTTTTTTCTGTTTTCTTTTTATTTCTTTTTTTGAATAGATGCAAATGTTCCAAGAAATGATCATGATGATGAATATGCAACTATGTGATGATATAGTGAATTACTGATCATATATGTAGAACGAAATGATCAAAAGTTAAGAAGGTTTGTGTTTGGTGTTTTTTGGTATTTTAAAAAAATAAAAAAATTAATTAAAGAAAGCATTTGATTTTGAAGAGTTCCCATTTAGCTATTTTTTCTTTTGTTGCTTCTGCTTTAGGTATAATGTTCAGGAAGCTACCTCCTAATACTAGGTCTTGAAGATGTTTTCCTGTGTTTTCTATTAGGAGTTTTATGGTACTGGTTCTTATATTTACATCTTTGATCCACTTTAAGTTAATTCTTTTTTTAATTAAAAATTTTTTTTATCATATAACATATATACAAAACAGTAAGAAATAAATAATTTTCAAAGCACACTTCAACCAGTACTTAAGAACAGATGCCAGAGTTTGTCATGGGCTAGCATTCCATCATCTCAGGTTTTTCCTTCTAGCTGCTCCAAAACACTAGAGACTAGAAGAAATATTAATATAGTGATTCAGTAGCCATATCATTTGTTGAATCCCATTTTCTCTGTTGTACCTCCTTCTCCTTTAATCCTCCCATTCTATAGGGATCTTTGGGGAATGCCTCTTCTAACTTTTTCATGTTGAAAAGGGTGTCCACACTGAAAGATGGGGAATGTAATTAATTGATAACCTGGAGAAGCTAATCCCTCTGTGTTTCAGGATTTATTTGACCTGGGAATGCTCTGGGAATTATATGTTACAGGAAAGCAAACCTAGTGCGTGAAATCTTTATGAAGTCTCAGTTTGAGCCCTTGGTGTTCTTAAGAGTCAACAGGAGTGATGTTAGTTGGGGTTGAGCGCATCATGGCAGTGAGCACTGCCTGACTGTGCATAAGAGCAGCCTCCAGAACAGCCTCTTGACTCCATTTGGTCTCTCTTGGCCACTGATGCCTTATTTATTACATTTCTTTTCCCCCTTTTGGTCAGGGAGGCATTGTGAATCCCAGAGTGCCAGGGCCAGACTCATCCCTGGGAGTCAGGCCCCACGCTGTCAGGGAGATTTTACTCCTGAATGACTTGTACCACATAGGGTTCCTTGTAGAGGAACTTTAGGAGAGAGGCCACATCTGAGCAACAAAGAGGCTTCCTGGAAGCAATTCTTAGACCTCGTTATGGGTAGTCTTAGCTTCTCCCCTACAGAAATAAGTTTCATAAGACCTAGCCTCAAAATCTAGGGCTTGGCCTATTTTCTTGGGAGTCCCCATGGTTGAGAGATTGCCTGTGGTTTCCCAGATGGGGGAGTTTAATAGTTCCATATATATATATATGTATGTATTTTTTCCCCTTCAGATCCTCAAGGGAATCTACCAATACTTTTTTTTTCTTTTTTAGTACGGACTTTTAAAATATATTTTATCGAACAATATCCATGTACATACAGTCCAACCATATTATACAATCAGTGGTTCGCAATATCATCATATGGTTGTGTATTCTTCACTATGATTCTTTTTAGAACACTTGCATCACTCCTGAAAAAAGAAATAAAAAGGTAAAAAAAAAGAACTTACATTTCCCCAAAATCAAGGGTACTGGAACACAGTTCAGCAGTTTCAGGTATTTCCTTCTAGCCATTCCAAAACATCATAAACTAAAAAAAGTATATCTCTGTAATGCGTAAAAATAACCTCCAAGATAACCTCTCTACTCAGTTTGAAATCTCTCGGCCACCAAGACTTATTTTATTTTGTTTCATTTCTCTCTTCCCCCTTTTGTCTACCAATCCTTTTTAATTATAAGCCTATCATAGTCTGAGATGTATCCTGGTACTGCACTAAGCCATGGTGAATTACAAGGTTTCATTCCCATTCTGGACTCTAGGAGTCCGGGCTGCTAAATGAGCTATCCAGAGAGGCTGATTCAGAGTAGGAGTTACATAAAATTTAGATTCTAGACATAATAAACCTCTCTGCCTTTGATCTCATATAGCAGCTGCAGCTCTAGACTATATACACTATCATCTTTTACCCTGTATTCTAATTTACCTTAGACCCAGCTAGATTGGCATTGTTTTAAACTTTAATTGAGACTTGATCTCTTTCTCTGTTACTTCAACTGTTATTGTATATAGCTATGCTAACTGCTATAGGGGCCTACAATCCAGGCTCTCTCTTTTTTTTTTAATGAGTATTTTCTGAGAGAGAACTTAGCATATTTGTTCGTTTGTTTCTGGCCCATTCTGCACAGCCCATTGTCCCCAAGGTTTATTCAGTTCCTCTTGTGTTCCTCTTGTGTACCTCGGCGTCCCTTCTTTCTGTGGCCGTATCATATTCCATCATATAAATGTATCACCGTTTGCCATTGTACTTGTCAGTCATTGTCTCCTTCGGTTCCTTCCATCTATTGGGCATCAAGGGTAATGTCCAGAATAACAAACCATGTTCTATGATCTCTTCATTTGGTTGTTCAGTCAGCAGCACTCTCAATTTTAGACAATTCTTGTTGGTCCATAATAACAACTGGCAAACACAACGTCACCAGCTATCAAATCAAAACTACCCCTTATCACTTGCCCCCCCTCCCCCAGTTAATTGCCCCTGGAAGTGCTGTGATACTCTTGATGTTTTCCTGTAAACTATTGGCCATAGCATGCATTTTTAGTTTTCCCTTATATCCCTCTGCTATTGATTCATTGTCCACTATCGAATCATTGAAATATTTCATATGAAAACTTATTTAACTTCCTATGAAGAAAAGCCCAGGCTTCACAAGGGAATTTTATCAGACATTTGAAAAAGAGCTCTAGTCTTGCTCAAAGTCTTCCAAAAAATTGAGGAAAAAGGAACATTACCTAACTCATGTAGCTAACATCATTCTAATACCAAAAATAAAGATGCTACAAGAAAGGAAGACTGTATACCAATCTCCACTAAGGACTTTTACTTTCAAAGTTCACTCATTATTATCAGTTCATATTCGTGAGACCATGCAATATTTGTCCTTTGTTTCTGGATAATTTGACTCAGCATACTGTCCTCAAGGTTCATCCATGTTGTTACAATCTTCCATGACTTTATTCTGCTTACAGCTGCATAGTATTCCATCGTGTGTGTGTGTGTGTGTGTGTGTGTGTATACCACAGCTTGTTTAGCCCCTTGTCCATTGATGGACATTTGAGTTGTTTCCATCTCTTGGCAATTGTAAATAATGCTACTATAAACATCAGTGTGCAAATGTCCATTTGTGTCCTTACCTTCACTTCCTTTGAATAGATACCTAGTAATGAGATTGCTGGATCATATGGCAATTCTATACTTAGCTTCCTGAGAATCTGCCAAACTGCCTCCCAGAACTGTTGTACCATTTTACGTTCTCACCAGCAGTGGATAAGTGTGCCTCTTTTTCCACATCCTCTCTGGTACTTGTTTTTTTTTTTTTTTTTGATAGTGGCCATTCTGGTATTTTGGTTAGCATTTCCCTAATAGCCAGTGAAGTTGAGCATCTTTTCATGTGCCTTTAGCCATTTGTATTTCCTCTCCTGAGAATTGTCTGTTCATGTTTTTTGCCCATTTTTTAATTATTTTTTTTTCTTTTTAGAAGTGACGTCTTAATTGCATTTCCTATCCATGAGCATGAAATGTCTTTCCACCTATTTAGAGCCTTTTTGATTTCTTTCAGCAGTGTTGCATAGTTTTCCGTGTACAGGACCATTACATACCAAGTCAAGTTCATTCCTAGATACTTGATTCTTTTTTTTTCTTCAGCTACTTGATTCTTTTAGTTGCTATTTTGAATGGATTTTTTCCTTAATTGTCTCCTCACTTAGGTCATTGCTTGTGTATAGAAACATTACTGATTTTTGCACATTAATCTTATATCCTGCCACCTTGCTGAATTTTTTTATTAGCTCAAGAAGCTTGCTCATAGATTTCTCAGCATTTTCCAAATATGATACCATGTCATCTTCAAACTACTGAAAGTTTTACTTCTTCCTTTCTAATTTAGATGTCTTTTGTTTATTTTTCCTGCCTGAATGCTCTAGCTAGAATTTCTAGTATAATGCTGAACAAGACAGAGGGCATCCTTGTCTTGTTCCCGATCTTAGGGGGAAGGTTTTCAGTCTCTCTCCATTGAGTATGATGCTGGCTATGGGTTTTTCACATTTGTCCTTTATGATATTGAGGTGAGGAAGTTACCTTTGATTCCTACCTTTTGAAGTGTTTGTATCAGAAAAGGATATTGAAGTTAGTCAAATGCTTTTTCAACATCAAGCATTCCTGGTATAAACCCCAGTTGGTCGTGGTGTATAATTCTTTTAATTTGCTGTTGGATTCTATTTGCTAGTATTTTGTTAAGAATTTTTGCATCTATATTCATTACGGAGGTTAGCCTGTAGTTTTCCTTTCTTCATCATCTTTACCCCGTTTTGATATTAGAGTGCTGTTAGCTTTATAAAATGAGTTAGGTACTGTTCCTTTTTTCTCAATTTTTTGGAGAAGTTTGAGCAGAATTGATCTTAGTTCTTTTTGGAATGTTCGATAAAATTCCGCTGTGAAGCCATCTGGCCCTAGGCTTTTCTTTGTAGAAAGATTTTTGATGACTAAAATCTCTTTACTTGTAATTAGTTTCTTGAGATCTTCTGTTTCTTCTCGAGTCAGTGTAGGTAATTCATGTGTTTCTAGGAGTTTGTCCATTTCTTTTAAGCTGTGTAGTTTGTTGGCATATAGTTGTTCATAGTGTCCTCTTACAATTTTTAAAAATTTCTTCAGGGTCTTTGGTAACGTATCCCATCTCCCCCCCACCCCCACCCCCTCTCCCGTCTCATTTTTTATTTTATTTGCATTCTCTCTCTTTTTTTCCTTGTCAACCTAGCTAGAGGTGACTCAATTTTATTGATTTACTCAAAGAACTAACTTTGGGTTTTATTGATTCTATTGTTCTTTTGTTCTCCAATTCATTTAATTCTGCTTTAATCTTTATTATTTCTGTTTTTCTATTTGCTTTGGGTTAGTTTGCGTGCTTTCTCTAGTTCCTCCAGCTGAATAGTTTTGCCCTCGATGTTTGCTCTTTCTTTTTTTTTTAATATAGGCATTTAGAGCTGTAAATTTCCCTCTCAGCACTGTCTTTGCCACATGCCATAAATTCTGTATGTTGTATTCTCATTTTCATTCCTCTCCAGATACTTCATGATTTCTCTAGCAATTTCTTCTTTGACCCACTGGTTATTTAAGAGTGTGTTATTTAATCTCCATGTATTGTGAAAGCTCTGGTTCCTTGGTGGTTATTGATTTCCAGCTTCATTCCATTGTGATCAGAAAAGGAGCTTTGAATATTTCAATGTTTTTAAATTTATAAAGACCTGTTTTGTGCCCCATTGTATGGTCTGCCCTGGAGAGTGTTCCTTAAGTACTTAGAGAAAAATGTGTATCCTGGTTTTTTGGGGTGTAACAATCTATTTATGTCTGTTAGGTCTAATTCATTTATGAGACTGTTTAAGTTCTCTATTTCCTTGATGATCCTCTACTTGGTTGTTCCATCTACGGAGGAGAGTGGTATATTGAAGTCTCCCACTATTATTGATGAACCGTCTATCAATCCCTTCAGTTTTACCAATATTTGCCTCATGTACTTTTGGGGCTCCTTGATTGGGAGCATACACATTTATGATTGTTATTTCTTCATGGTGAAATGTCCCTTTTTTTAATATATAGCCTTCTTTGTCTCTTATGATGTCTTTACATTTGAAGTCTGTTTTGTCTGATATTAGTATAGCTACTCCTGCTTTCTTTTGGTTATAGCACGCTTGGAACATCTTTTTTCCATCCTTTCGCTTTCAGTCTATTTATATCCTTGGTTCTAAGATGAGTCTCTTGTAAGCACCATATAGATGGATCGTATTTTTTAATCCATTCTGCCAGTCTGTATTTTTTAATTGGTGAGTTTAGTCTGTTAACATTGAAAGTTATTACTGTAAAGGCATACCATCTTATCCTTTGGATTTTATTTGTCAGATCTATATATTCTTTTCCCTCTTTCTCCTTATATTCTTTAAGTTACCCTTTCTGACACTGTTCAATTCTCTGCTCTCCTCCAGACTTCACTCTCCCGACTTCTTTTTTCAGCCAACAGAACTCCCTTCAGTATTTCTTGTAGGACTGGTCTCTCTCTCTTTTTTTTTAATATTTTTATTGAGAAATATTCACACACATATAGTCCACCCATATTATACAATCAGTGGCTCACAATATCATCACAAAGTTGT
>PVIY010034812.1:0-26822 GCA_004026745.1 Myrmecophaga tridactyla
ACCCAATTTTTACCTTTTATCTCCTCCTTTTATTCATTTATCTTTGTCCTTATTTTTGTTTTACTCATCTGTCCATACCCTGGATAAGGTTTTCATAATCGCACAGTCACATTGTAAAAACTATGCAGTTATACGATCTTCTTCAAGAATTAAAGCTACTAGAATACAGTTCAACAGTTTCAGGTACTTCCCTCCAGCCACTCCAATACACCATAAACTAAAAAGGGATATCTATATAATGCATAAGAATAACCTCTAGGATAACCTCTCGACTCTGTTTGAAATCTCTCAGCCACTGAGTCTTTATTTTGTCTCATCTCTCTCTTCCCCCTATTGGTTAAGAAGGCTTTCTCATTCCCATAATGCTGGGTCCCGGCTCATCCTGGAAGTCAGGTTTACACCCCTGGGAGTCATGTCCCATAAGCAGGGAGGACAGTGAGTTCACCTGCCAAGTTGGCTTAGAGGGAGAGGACACATCTGAGCAACAGAACAGTTTCTCTGGGTGGGCCATGGTGGCTCAGTGGCAGAGTTCTCACCTGCCATGTCAGAGACCGGGGTTTGGTTCCTTGTGCCTGCCCATGCAAAAAACAAACAAAAAAACAAAAAAACAGGTTCTCTGGGGGAGATGCTTAGCATAATTATCAGTAGGCTTAGGTTCGTCTTTGCAAGAATAAGCTTCATGTGGGTGAGCCCCAAGATTGAGGGCTCTGCTTATTGAATTGGTTGTCCCCATTGCCTGCGAGAACCCATATGGGGAAATTGAATATTTCCTCCTTTCTCTCTAGTTCCCCAAGGGAAATTTGCAAATACTTTTTAATTCTATGCAATTATGGTGCTCGAGTAAACTGACCATACAAGTTAAATTAGATAATGTGCTGCCCAAAATAAAAATTTTGCACCTAATAAACATCTCTCCCTTTGGTCTTACACAGAGGTTGAAGTTTGAAATTATGGGCCATATCATCCTTTACCCAGTATTTTGACCTACCTTAGTCCTATCCAGAGCTCAGCTTCATTCATATCTCTAGACCAAGTCTAATCACTTTTTCAGCTTTTTAAACAATTGTTGAATGGGATAATGCTGACTTTCATAGTTTCAGCGCTCTAACTCTGAGTGTCAGATGTCACATAAATACCTGAGTTTCAGAGAATGACCAGGTTATATACAAATAGCAGAATATCTCAGTTTTTAGAAATATCAGTTACAACTCCTAAATATATGTGACTGCTGTAACAGCTTATAATCCAGGAATCTTTACAATAGGCCCCAACCTGATAACCCATGCTTTTGACTTCAATTCTCTAAATTTGTACATTATCGTTAATCCATATGAGCGAGGCATGATAATATTTGTCATTTTGTTTCTGACATTTTATTCAACATACTCTCTTTAAGTTTCATCCACTTAGTTGCATGTTTCACAACTTCATTCTTTTTTTGTGGCTGTTCAGTAGTCCATTGTATGTATACACCACAGTTCCCCCTTTTATTCCTCAGTTGTTGTACCCTTAGACCACCTCCATCCATTGCAAATCAGGAACACTGCCACCATAAACACCAGTGTGCAAATGTCCATCCCTGTACCCACTCTCAGTTCCTCCAGGTATATACCTAGCAATGGGATTGCAGGATAATATGGCAACCCCATCCCTAGCCTCCTTTTTTAAAAGTGTACCCTTCAGTGATATTAATTATATTCACAATGTTGTGCTACCCTCACCACAATCCATTATCAAGGCTTTTTCATGACTGCAAACAGAAACTGTATCTGTTGAGCAAAACCTCCTCTTTCTCCCTTCCCACCTCACCCTCCATCCCCCATCCAGCCTCTGGTAACCTTAAATCTATATTCTGTCTCTATGAATGTGATCATTGTAGAAGTTACATATGTGTGGAATCATACAATATTTGTCCTTTTGTGTCTGTCTTATTTCACTCAACATAGTGCTCTTAAGGTTCATCCATGCTGTAGCATGTATCAGTACTTCTTTCTTTACTATGACTGAATACTATTCCATTGTATATATGTACCACATTTTGTTTATCCATCCACCTTCTGTAGATAGTTGGGTTGTTTCTATCTTTTGGCTACTGTGAATGATTCTGCTATGAACATTACTGCATAAATACTGTTTGAATTCTTGCTTTCAATTTCTTGAGTGTAAACTTAGTAGTCAATTATTGGGTTATATGGAAATTTTCATTTTGACTCTTTAAGGAAGTCCTAAACTGTTTTCCATAGTAGCTACACCACTTTACATTCCCACCAACAGTGTAAAAGCATTCCAACTTCTCCACATCATCATCACAAACACTTGTCTTTTTCTTTTCTTTCTTTTTTAATAATAGCCATGGCTTTTCCATTTCTACAACAACAACAAAAAACTGCTAGAATTTTGAGAGGGATTTCATTGAACTGGTAGATTGCTTTGGGAAGTATTGACATCTTAACTATACAAAGTCTTTTAATCCATGAACATGGGACATCTTGCTATTTATTTATGTCTCTAAAAATGTATCTCAGCACTGTTTTATAGTTTTCAATGTACAAGACTTTTACCTTCTTGGTTAAATTAATTTCTAGATGTTATTCTTTTAGATGCTGCTGCAAATGGAATTGTTTTCCTAATTTTTATATTGGATTGTTCACTGCTAGTATACAGAAACATAACTGAATTTTTATGTTATTTTTTTAGTCTACAACTTTGCTGAATTCATTTGTTAGCTCTAATAATTTTATTTTCTGTTTAAAGGAGTGTGTCATATGAAAATAGAGATAGTTTTACTCTTTCTTTGCAAACCTGATTGCTAAACCCAGTTTATACCCAAGTACAGCTCTTCCAGAGGTGAACAGATAGAATCTTCTCAGATCTTTCTGAGCATTCATCTTGCCCTGGGCATGCATGGTGACTTTCAAAATTTCCCCTGTATGCATGAACGATCCTGAGTGTCCTGATATCCCCCTCCGTGCCACGCACACACAAAAGAAACTCACCCTTGCTCCTTCTCTCCTGGACTCTAAGCACTATTTTCCATATCTTAACCACAATCTTTTGCCCCAGGCAGCTGTGGTTTGCTGAGTTCCATGCCACTTACCACACTGATCCTCTTTCCTGCATTTCAGGTGTGGTGAAACAGAGGAGCATCTCAAGTCACTCTTTCAGGAACCAGGTTGGAAGAGTCACACAAACATACAACATTTGTGCATTAGGGGTGATCTACTCTCTCCATAACTGAAAGCAGGAACCCACACTTGGGAATATGGATTGTTGCCCTGGGAACACAGGCCGCTGCCAGTCTTAGAAAGGCATCTGAACTGAGGGAGAGGGAGGGCCAGGGCAAGCCAACGCATCCTGCAGCTTTCCCATCCTTTATAGGTAACTTTTCTCATGATTCAGCATTCCTCTGGCTGTCATCTATCCTCGATTGTTTTCCAGAATTCTGGGAAAGTTGGTCTGAACGTTTCTGTTTGTTTTTCAATGCTTTCATGGAAGGAAGGGCATGCATTGGTGCATCTTACTCTGCCATCTTGACCAAAGTGGATCTTAACCCTTCACTTGTGACTTTTTTATATTAGTAAAAGAAGGGACACTAGAATTTTAGAGTCTATAAATGAAATATTTAATTTCTTTTACTGGTTGTGTACTGGAAAGAAGATGTTATTTTGCAATTTTAAAATTTGAAATGGTAGTTATTAAGCCCTTTTTTCTTTCCTGTTTTGTGTTTGTTTTCCATAAATGAAACCACCTTTGCATAGATACCAAACTAGCCCTGATTAATAGTTTTTGGGTTTTTTTGTATTACTGTGTGGCAGGATCACATTTCATTATTTTTCCATGTGAATATCCCATTATTGCTGCACCATTTGTTAAATTTTTGTTTGTTTGTTTTGCTCATTTGCTTTGCTTTGGGGGAGGTACGTGGACTGGGAATTGAACCCAGGTCTCCCGCATGGCAGGTGAGAATTTACCACTGAACTACCCTTGCACCCCCCTCTTTTTCAGACTTGTTTCCAGGCTCATAATCTCAACTCAGCATCATAATCTTGATTCTTGACTCCCTATTTCTTGATTCTGTATTTTAGTCCTTTAGTGAGGTGAAATAGGCATCCCAAGCAAGTTTTTGAAGCTTAGAAAGATGACTAGTTAAAGTGTATGCAGGCTGCCCATCATACAAAGAATCATTTTCTAATAAAACAAAAATTTCAACAATGTGAAGGAAACAAATAGGCTTTTGTGCAAGTCTAATTGATTCATGCTGTCTTTGATATGGTTTTCATAAATCAAAATAGGATTATAGGGATAGTTGGGTCAGGTTAAGTTATAATATGATTGTTTTATTCCTTCTTTGATCCTGAGCTCCTTTTAAGGATGTTCACAGTAAAAAAAATTTAAAGCCATATCTAAAAAGGTGCCAACATTGACATATTCTATTAACTTGATGAACCTTGAGAGAGCTTAGACAAGCCCTTTACTTCAGTCCTGACATACTGTAATTTGTTGTTTCTTGTATAAGCTGCCTTTTCCACTACGGATATGACCTGAGATTTAATAATGGGTCTTGGCAATGGCCTAAGGTAAATAAGTAGCTGACTCTTACACAGATCTAGCCTATTTCTGGAAAAACAAAATATGGCACATAAAATGTGTTAGTAATTAGGTCTGACGAGTGGAAGGAATTCCAGAGTTCAGTTCAACCCCACCTCTGAATAATAAGACTTCACAAATGTCATTTCAGTGCTCTCCCTCCATTTTTTTTTTTCATTTTGGTTAAAACAAAACAGTGGTTTTAGTGGGGAGAGAATAATACACACTATCCAATATATTTTATTAAGTTCTATAATGCAGCTGTTATGTTTTAAGGGCTGGCATATATGCAATTGTGGTTTAATTAATTCTGTGTAATCATGGGCTGTATTCTATTTGAATTTCATTGTATTTACTTTGGGTTTATTTATTTTCAAGAGTAAGAATCCTGAACCTGGTCTTCAAGGAGAGGGAGGCATGATCCAGGAAAAGGAAAGCATAGTTAAAACCCCATGATGACCAGGAGATACACCCTACAACATAGGGAGTCTGAATCCCACCCATGGAAGTGTACTGACCACAGTCAAGGGGTCTTGACTGAGAAGCTATGGCTCTCAGTGTGGTCCATAAATACCAGCATTAGCCTCACCAGAGAACTTCTAGAAATGAAAAGTCTCTGGCCCCTCCCCAGACCTACTGAATTAATCACAAACTGATTCAGATATCAAACTGTTTCAAACTCCATAGTTGATTCTATTACATACCTAAGCATGCGACCTGCTGGTTTAAGGTGAGGCTGGTGAGATATACTTGAGCAAGCACCAAATGTCACTAACTGGGAGATGAATATGGCATTGCTCTATCACTGGGACTATAGATGTTCCAGTCAGTCCTGGTCTCAAGATTCTGTATGTATAAAATTAGATAAACCTCTCACCTGTTGTCAAGTTGCCCTTGCTATGGCACCTGTCTCTTTTTCGGTCCTCTGGTAAATAAGATCATTATTAATCTGAGCTTAAATATCAGTAAACTATGTCTTCAATAACACTGCATAACAACCATAAAATGTCAATGGCACACAAGAATAAGCATTTACATAGGTCACACATCTGAGGACCTCGTGGGGGTCAGTTGATTTGGGCTGGGCTTGAGCTAGCTCAGCTGATTTCTGCTGGGCTCATTCATACATCTGGAGGTCATCTTACTTAGGGTAAGCTCAGCTGGGGCAGTTGGGTTGTCTTCCACATGTGTCAGCCTCTTCTTGGAATGGTGGGCTAATTAGAGTATCATACCAATTGGAGATGCTCAAGAAAGAAAGCCTAATAGCACAGTTGCTTTACAATCCTTGAGTCACTCATACTCCCTAACATTCCTTTGGCTGATAAATGTCATATAACTGCTTAAAATTCAAGGAGTAGGGAAACATATTCTCTTTATTGGAAGAAACTACAAAGTACAGTGTCTAAGGGTAGGGACACACAGGAAGAGGCAAAGCTTTAGAGCCATTAAATGGAATCTCTTATACATACCTTTATCCAAATTCATTGAATGTCTTAGACCTTGGAGCAATCTCTCAACAAATAATCTCACATTATTTGTGCTTACTGAGTAGGCACATATTAAATGCTGAATTGGGCTTCTCTCTATCTTCATCGTATTCACCATAAAGTGCATATTCTTTAGATGATAGACTTGAAGCCTTATATTTCTACCACGTAGTTTATTTGTCAGTTGCTTTTGGTAAAAAGAAATGAAAAGAACTTCAAAAAGTCATTCAAAAGACTACCATTCCTCAAAACTGATGCTGGTAAGACCATGGAATAAAGAGAACAAATCTTGCTCCAAAGAGAAAATCTAAGCAATTTTACATAGTGAAGGAATTTGTCCTATGTAAATAATGAAAAGGAAATAAGTGTTTTTGGGAGTGGTCAAAGTAAAAGTGTGAATGTTGTATCAATTAAAAAAACTTCAATCTTTTCTTGGAAAAAGACATTTAACAAATAAAATACTCAACCCAGTATTTTAAAGGAGAAAACAAAGAATATGTCACTTATGAATCCCAAGAATCGCTTCTTAAGTGAAGGGTAAGCAACATGATTTCTTTGGGCTTCTGCACCCTCAAGTGTATAATGAGGGGTTGGGACACTACAGTTTAAGATATCTCCCAGTGCTAACATACCAAAATTCTTTTATAGTGTCCATTATTTTGCTAGCAAACAGAGCATTCAGTGAACAGGTCTTTTCTCAGGAATGTATTATTTCAGGGAGGGCTTTTGGCAAAATTATGACATGGGCTAGACATATGTTTCGGCGTCTTATAAACTTGAAAAGATCAATGGAATGCCAATAGTATTTGGACACTGTTGATATATATCAAAATGATTTCTTAAGTGCCTACTAAGTACCAGGTACTGTCATAGGTGTAGGGAATGCTTTGGTGAATGAAACAGACAAGATTCTTCATTCATACACTGATAATAAAAGTGGAAATTGGTTTACCACTTTGGAAATCTGTTTGGCATGTCTATTGAAACTGTATATATGCATACCTTATGATCCAACAGTTCCATGGTTTGGTGTATACCTTGCAGGAATTTGTACATATGTTGAACAAAAGATGTATACTTAATGAACATAGATTTATAACAGCATTATTTGTAATAGTTCCAACTGGAAACTACCATGTACTCATAAACAATAGAATGGATCACTAAATTGTGATATATTTACACAGAAGAATACCTTAGAGCTAAAGAATGAATGATTTACAGTTATTCACATAATCTGATTGAATCTCATTAACACCTATGTTGAGCAAAACAACTCAGACTCAGGGTACATATTGTATTATTTCACCTATATTAAGTACAAGAACAAGCAAAAGTATTCTCAGCTGTTAGAAATCAGGAAGTGGTTACCTTTGGAGGGTAATAACTTAGAAAGTAGTACTAGGTGTCTTCTGGGGTGATGCTAATATTCTGTTTCTTAATTTGGATTCTAGTTATGTAGCTGTGTTCAAGGAGTGAATATTCATTGAACTTTACACTAATGATATGCATACATTCCTGCAAGAATATAATTCAATAAAAGGATGATCTCCCTTCCAAAGAAAAGTGATCATGTGTAGTTTGAAGTCTAGAGGAGGAGAAAAATAAGAAAATAAATAAATGACAATAAGGGCAATGAAAGGAATGAAGAAAGTGTTGTAATTACCAATCTAGAGACTACAATGGGGAAACACACTGGTAAAAATCTGATCCCTTCTTTGGCAATTACAGTCAATCAGAACTTTTGGTTTTTCAATATTGCCATTTCCCTTCCAGTCTTGAGAACACTTGTCTAAAAAGATGTGCCCTTTCTTTAGTAGAGGATGTTTTTGACTGGTCAGATGATCATAGTGGTTTTCCAGTAATGCACAATTATACAGTAATGCTCATCGAATATTCTTGCTTTAAGAACTGTAATTATTCTGTCCACCACAGCTGTGGTTGAGCTGAACCATTCTGCTATTGTAGGTTCATTTCTTTATCTCCCCTGCCCAAAGCAGAGTATAACGTTGGCATTTGAGGACTTTTAATGGCAATGGGTGACATTAGGAACATTGAAAGTTGGTAGTTTGGCTTCATTATGAACAGACATTAATTAATAAACTTAAGGTTGCTGAGATCTGGTCATTTGCATGCAAATTTCAAAAGCATTTTTGAGGGCTCTATAGTCCTAAGTATCTGGGAAATTTCTTGCATATATTTAATTATGAGAGAAGAATCTGCTACTTTTAAAAAAAGGGACTTGCTGCATTGCTGCAGTAAATGAATATTTAAAGAATGAACACTAAATTAAATATGACTTGAGCCCAATTTAGTCATCCATCTAAAGGAACTAAACCAATCTGCCTGTAAAATATCCCTGGTGTCACAGGATATATAAATGAATCAACAACTGAGCCTTCATCACCACGTCTGCCTATAATTAATTTGTGAGCAGAAAAATCCATTTTTATAATTACAAACAATAAAAAATGGCCCCAAATGTGTTTAAAACATGCTGTTAATGTGCAATAGAGTAAGCAACCTCCCAAAATATGTAATCCCAATTGATTTATCTCCACTTACTCTCCACTTACTCTAAGCTACCAAATTTCTTGACTTGTGTACCAGACCTCTGTTCATTATTACTACTGTCAGGTTACATCACCTACATAAGAGTCAACTGATCTTGACAAATTGAATTCTGTGGTCCTAGTAAAGGTATAGTAATTTGAAGTCCTCTTCCAAAAGAGCTATTTTAAATCCACTCCTGACTATCCAGGGCCTAATTATCTAGTTCTTGTTATTCAGCACTTTGCCCTTCTGTCCCTTACTCCTTTCGTTCTGGTCAATTCAGTCCTTATTAACTGACCCACTAAGAAGTGGGCAGGGTGAGAAAAAAGAAAGGAACTTAATTGGCCAATTGAGCAATTGGAAACAATCCTGGGCCCTCCAGTATTTTTCTTGCCCTATAAGCCTTATAGAGAGAATATTCAATAGCTTCAGAAAAGTGTGACTTAGATGAGGGAAACACACATCAAAAACTTGAGCCTTAGTAAAGTAAATTTAAATAGTACAGAAATGAGATTATTTTCTAATCTTCAAATTCATTATTTAATTTCTGAAAGTAAATAGAATGGTTTCTTGAATGGTTAATTTTTAAAAATTCGCTCTATAACTTCTCTGGTTTGTGTGTAAAATAATTTCTTGGGGTTATGTGTTTGGAAGAAAGATATTGGTCTAAAGAAATGCACATCTTTGTGAATGGATGTATTTATGTTCAAACACAAAATAACTGTTTTTTCTTCCCCTCAAAGATGAAATTAAAGTCCTTGGAAAAAAAGAATTTAGATCATCCTGGATTTTAAAAAGAAGACTCATTATTTATATAAATATCTAAAACATAAATATGCATACACAAACATGGGAGAGAAACTGAAATGTAATTTGAATATGAGGGTTGCTTAAAATACTGGAAAAGCATTCAGCACAAACTCAAATCTTTTCAATCTTTCTTAAAGGAAGGGATTTGAGAAAACCTGCAGGATTAAATCAATTAATGATTGAATACCTCAACATTTTGAGTACACATATTCTTCACATCCATGGATTGTTTAATTCCTTCATCAACAAGTATTTATTGATCACCCAGGATATAATGGGCACTGTGCTGGCATGGGAGATACTGTGGCGTCAAAGTCCTTGTCTGCACAGAGCTTTCATTATGGGACAAATCCCGACAAAGGATCACCATTATGGACAAACTCAAAGGATCACCAGTAGAGACAGAGCACAAAAATTGCCTTGCTGACTAACTGCCAAACATCCAACACTTCTGTGGGTGGCAGGTTGATTGCCTAGACAGGTATAAATCAAGCATTCTCTCCAATTCATGCTTTGCCTTTTTACTGATAAAAAGTGCTTGGGGGGACACAGGTTGGTACTAGTTAGAGCCCCTCAAACACCACCACCTTTTTGCTGAAGAACAAAGGTGGTCTTGAAACAGAAGGCCACCAGTCCTTAATACACTTTTTTCCCCTGAACTCATAGGCAAAGCATTGTGTTAGACAATAAAGGGAATGCAACAAAAGCAAAAAACAGGAACTTCCCTTAAAGTTGAGTATAATTTAGCAGAAGATGGTATAACCACAAAAAATAATAACCAATGTTAGTACAGAGTTTTCTTCAGAGTTCATAACAAACTTTCATATATGTATTTCACATAAATTTTATTCTGAAAACAGCCGTGTGAGGTAGACAAGAAGATAATACTATACCTAATTCATAGAGGAAGAGACTGAGCTCAGCAAAAATGAGCGACTTTTCCAAAATGTCATAGCGGCAGGGGTGGAGCAAAACTTAACTTAGTTCTCACTTATGAACTTATGCTTTCCACCACATCTTGTTCTTTTCCATAAGAATGATAATGATATATAGTTCCTCATTCATTCACTGAATATTTTCTATTTGCCAGCCACCATGAAGTGCTAGGGATACAAAAATGAACTGCCATCTGTTCTCAAGGTGTTTATACACATTTGAATAGCATGGTATAGCTTACAAAACTTTTTCACAAAAATGACACAATCATCACTACATTCTAGGCAATATATTATTATTAGTTCTCATTTGCAGATGAGGAAACAGAGGCTTAGAGGAATTTAATACCTCACTGAAGTGAGTTACTTAAGGTCATGAAGATAATTGGGTCCCAGGAAGATTAACTTATTAATTATTAAAGTGAGTACAAAACTGTAGAACATTGGCTCCAAACTTTGTTGGACATGTTTCTCTCACTAAAAACTTTTGAGCATGCACTGGAAACATACAATAATTTTTTTTCAAGTAGTATACATGTGCTACTATATAAATGTGCTAAATACTTCACAAGACTCACAAAAATTAAAATAATAAATTTCAAATGAAAAATAAATACAAATAGAAGATCTAATATTTACTTACTATACCATAATAGATTTGGTGCATACCCTTAAGGGCCCACATTTTCTTTTCTTTGATAAGCACTGGTATAATAGATCATGAATTTTAAACAAACATTAAAATGGGAACAATGTTGGTGGGTGATATAATGAAGAGATACTTGCATTGGGTTGTGGGTATCTGTTATGTTATGCGTGAAAAATCAGGAATCTAGAAAAATCTGAGCTTTGGACTCCAATCTTGAAAGTCTCAATGGAATCCATGAGAAACGCAAGTTTTTCATACTCACATTTACCAGTTTGTTTCTGGATTGTACTTCTTAGCTTTTTTGAAACTGATCATCAAAAAGCTTGAATGCAAAAAATTGTAAACAAGAAAATTTTGAAAATGAATGTCTGTTCCATGTGCACAAAAAGGACACTTAGACTTTTATTTCATTCATGTGACAATCACACAAAATTCAATTAAAAAGGGAGTCTTTGAAATTTGGTAACATTTTATTTCAATTTCCAAATAGCTATTAATACAATTTTTGCTGTTGCAATAATTACACCACTCTATCAACACATTTAGTTTCCATTCATGGAGTAGGGATAATTTCCCTCCCAATAATGAATTTAGTTGAGCTCCATTTTAATTATTTCTAATTTGTACAAATTCCCTCTTCACAAAAAAACATTTTCCACCTCAAATTTAGGGTAATACTGAAATTCAATTTTTTTATATGTTAGCTCAATAAAAATAGTTCTTATTAGAAAAACCAAGCACATTGTAGTCCATCTTTTCTTTGAGGGACCTAAAACATGTAATTGGATGTGTACAATCATTTTACAAAAAGTACCAAATCTAACACAGGCACATGTGTGTGCCCACGATCACTTACACCCCGAAAAATCACCCCTTGTCTTCTAAAATTAGTTGACAAACAATGAAATAGTAAACAAAACTACCCCTTGTGTTACCTGACTTCAGGAGGCAAAATTCACAGCATATTTTCTGGGTATCACGCCTCGTGCCTCCTAGAATTTTGCAACGTGGTAGCACTGGTCCTTGAATATTAAGTAAGGACAAATGATTGGGGAAATGAAAATATGGTGTTTGCAAGAGGTGATGTTTCACTATTATATTAAGGATCTTTGAAAATGAATGGGACATAGTTAAGAACTTTAAAAAGCTTTCCAAAGTTCAACAAAAAAGACAATTAGAAATTGAATCACTATGCAATTTTTGGGAATATTTCATCATAAATAGGGAGTGCAACTTCAATTTATTAACTTATATTGCATTTTTAGTCAATAATTGTTATGGCTTATATAAATATTTTTTGAAATAACATAGTCAGAAAATGTTGAAATCGAGGCAGAAAATGAAAATAGAAGTATTTGGAGAAAATAATTAATTTGTATTATGTGATGATGAAGTAAGAACTGACATTCAAGATAAAAATAAGTCTTAATTTCTGAAGCCTTCTTTAATTACCTTATCATTTCTCCAGGAATATTTGCTCTAGGAGATATTGCTCGCTGTTCATTGAAGAAGATAGTGTATTGTAATATTTTGCCAAAAGATGCATTGAAAAACTGAAACTCGCTTCGCAAGATATTAAAAATGAATTGGAAAAAAAATGAATTCAAAACACTGTCTCTTCCTTAGGAGGTAATATAGATCAGACACATGGGGGACCATGACCCATAACTTCCTTTGCTAAGACACTAATTTTAGGATCCATATCAGTCCTAAAGGAAGGCAATGCTAGTCTTTGTTTCAGAAAGTAGTTGTGAGACCTGAAAGAATTACTGATGTGAAGTACAAAATACTGTGTCTCAGTTCTTCTGAAGTGCTATGGCAAGTACCGCACAATGGTTGGCTTAAACAACAGGAATTTATTGCTGCACTGTTTCAGAGGCTAGAAGGCTTGCTTTCTCTGGGTTTGGTAGTGTGCTAGCAGGTTGGCAATCTTTGGGTTCCTTGGCTTTCCTGTCATATGGCAATGTCTGCTCCTATTTTTCTTCTGGGTTCCTGCTGACTTTTGGCTTCCAGTCCCTCCCCATGATTTTTTCTTACTGTGGCTTCCTGTTTCCTTCTCTTTTCTGGTCCCCAGTAATTAGGATTAAGATTCAACCTCATTTGGCTAGGCCACACCTGAACTAAAAATTACGTCTTCAAGAGATCCTGTTTACAAAGGAGTATACCCACAGGAATATAGATTAAGATTGAGAACATGTCTAAAGTGGTGTGCCTAATTCAATCTCCCACACAATACATTGTGTGGTACATAATACAAATCAGCCATAATTATTTAACAAGCCTATATCCCCCCAGAGTAGAAACAGACTTATCCTTTGATTCAGTGCTCAACCCACCATGCAGTACTGCCCTCCATTTCCCCTGATCGATTATAAAACTAGGCCGGTTTCTGTCTTTGCATATAATCTAGCATGGTAACTACTAACAGACATGCTCCTCAGAATGCATATTCAAGCTCCAGACTCTGAGATTTCAGTACCTTCAGCTGAAAAAATCCCACAGATGATTCTGACATGTAGCCTTGTTGAGAACTACTAATTTAGGTTATGTGCCGAGAAGGACCAGAACCTGCTTCCTATCTCCAAAACTATCTCTAGTTTATCAGGATAAAGCTGATTGTGGCATAGTTTTTGCTGCTATTACTATATGAGCTTTCTTTACTGCCACTTACAGTAGATTCAGATGCTGAAATATACCAGGCAATGGCAAAAGTCAATGTGATCCCCAACCCTACTCCATCTGACTTCTCCCATCTGTTAGTGGTTTCTTCCACTGTTTCCTGGCCTGATACATTTACTTATTTCTTCAGAGGATGCATAACAGAAGAAGGTTCCTACAAAATAGGACTCAATTCAGTTCTAGTTCCAAGGTATGAGTAATCAATTAAAAGTTCAAATGTGGCATACCTGTTTTCAAATGAGAAGACTAACTCAGACAAACAAGTTTGTTGAAGCAGGACCCTATGTCCATATGAATTAGGGAAAATACACTATTTCTCCCCACTGATACCATCTGTGGGTTTTGTTAAAAGCTGACAACCAGGTTGTTTTCTGTTGAAGCAAATTTGTGTATCACCGATAAATATTTGGCTCTTTGGTTCCCTTTCTGAAATACTATAGAGTTTCAGAAATCCCTCGTTGGCTCAGTCTGTAACTGTAGGAGGAGGGTAAAGCCGATATCACTTTGTAAACTTAGCTCTTTTTAGAATAAGTGACCACAACATATTGTAATACTCAGAGCTTACAATTTTCAGCTTAGAAGCTACTTTCCAAATTGTTCATAGACTTTTAAAGGGCTTAACAGCATTTTCATCTTTGTTAATGCAAATATTTCCTCCTTTTTAAAATTTTTTAAATTTTAAATTGACCATCATGAAAAATAGTTTGAACTCTAATTAAAGTTAAATTTAACATGTATGATATAGTAAAAGATTGAAAAAAGAATCCCCTAATAATAAAAACTCTCAGTGCTGCCATTTCTCCATTTAATAAAGTGCCAGCCCACACAGTGTAGTTCTGAGGAGGGCTTCACTTACAAGTGAGACCAAAAGGTTGTCACATCTTAGAAATCAGTTCTTGTTATATCACTTAGAATATGTAACAGTATGGTCTTCAGTAACAGAAGCAATTTCTTAAACATATATTCTCTTTCTTTGTTAATATTTCAACCCCAGTTTTGGCTTTTATGATGTAAAGAAGAGGGTTTTTGTCAGTTATTGATGGCTTAAAATGAATAACATATAGAAACAAATGATCCCCCAAAGCAGATTGGGCCATGCCGGTTCCCTTGTATTTCCTTGTCCTTTTCCTCTCTTTGGAGAAAGCCAGGGGAATAACCCTTTGAGTCCTGTGCCCTACTAGTGGCCAGGAATCTGTGGAGACTGTGTCCCTTCAGTAGATGTTTTTGCTGTCATCTAAAGATGTGCAGATACCCAAACTGTTTGCTAGATGGCTGTAGATGATTGTTTGTAAGGATGGCCATTATAAGTCTTTCCTTCCCTGTAAGTACATGCCATTCCCATCAGGATGAGGCCTACTTTTCCTCCTCATGAATCTGGACTAGCCTCGTAATTTCCATTGACCAATGATGGAATGATACAAAAGTGACGCTGGCCCAGTTCTGGGCATAGAATTTAAGAGACCTGGCAGAATCTGCTTTTGCTCTTTTAGAACCCATTTACCATGTTAAGAAGTCCAGGCTATCTTGCTGGAGAATAAGGTCACATGGATAAGTACTAAGATACCTCAGCCAACAGCCAGCACCAGGACCCCAGACCTATGAGTAAGTCCATCTTAGGCGCCTCTCAAGCTCCAATTGAACTGCCCCAGCTGACCCCAAGTGAGAGAGATGAGCTATTGACTATGAGCCCTACCCAAATTCCTGATCTAAAGAATGGCGAGCAATAACATTGCATTGTTTTAAGCCACTGAGTGTTGAAATGGTTTGTTATGCAGCAACAGACCACTGAAAAAGTTGTAGAACAATATAGTTCTTGTTCTCCAGAAGCTTAATCTGATTTAGCAATTATATAATACATTTACCTTTGGCCATCCACTCAAAAAAAAAAAAAAAAAAAAGAATAGTAAGTGGTTGTTCTGCTTTGTTTTTATTTTGTAAGTAGATTGTTATTAAGGTTAGTCTCTCATTGGCCTCATGTTTAAGGGTGTATTTCTTGGCTTCTTGATATTATTTCTAGGTTTTGGGAATTTCCAGGTTAGAATATCACTCTGTGAGATTATGGTACTGATATTTATGGAAATGGAATTGTTTCAAAAGGGTGTAACATATTGAACTAATATCTGTTGTTATTCCTCAGGATAAAAGAGATGATCACATTTTCCTTGAGAGCCAGCTTTAGTAGGGGCAGGAGGACATTAGTGTCATAATATTCTTGAGCTGGCTCAGATTGTAGCAGCAGTGCTGATACGGACGGGAAATAAGCAAAGGCCAGGCTATGAAACATCTCAGGGTAACTCAGGTCTTACACTTCACAGGAGTGACACTTACAGACAGTCAAGTGGTAACATCCTGTTTCTATGTGATTAATACTTTCAGAACAGTTTTCTAGCCAATTAAGCAGACATCAGCCTTTGGTGACTCCACCCTAGCCAGTCAAACTGGAGTTCTGTTCCATCCTGTGCCAAAGAGATGGGGAATTCCAAGTGGGAGCCAATCATATGGATGACCTAGGTCAATGGAGTAGAGTCAGGGAAGAGGGCTGCCAGGATTTGGGTATATCCCATGAACCACAGTGCAGTTCTTCTAGGCAGTGAGACAGATTTGGAAAGCAATCCATTCATGAGGTGGCACTTCCTCTCCTGGTCAGGACTGACAGGACTAAGTTCACCAGCAAAAACCATAAATGACTCTTTTTCAGCAGAACTGATGTTGAGACACCCAGTTTGGAAGATCAGTGGGGAGAAAAGAAAAAGGCTCAAGAGGTCAGGGGACCAGGAGTACCAAAGATAAGTATAATGAGATTTGAATATTTGCCCAGAATAAATGTTTACTAGTTTTGGGCATTTTTTTTGTTATTATATTATAGCAGTGAGTAACCATAGATTTTTATGAAATTGAGAGAGAGTAATTGCCGAAGAAAGATTTGGCAAAAGGGGAAGTTTTTCCTTTATTGTTCGTTAAGCTCTTGAGTTCTTTTAAGGAATAAACAATTAGATAGGTGGAAAGGAATAAGAAGTTGGGGTGAGGAGGGGCAGCACAAACCTAAAATAACTTTTTTCTTTTGGAAATAGTTTTGAGCATCCTAATTTTTCCCAAGACAAAGTGAAATTTCATCTCCTTGCATTTAAGTTTATAGTCATTGGTAAGTTTAACATTGCTTCACTTACTTATTCATTCTTTCATTTATGTCTTAAGCCAATTAGTGGTAGTCATGATCACAAATGGAAGTACTTATTTCTATTCACATACGGCACAAACAACAGTGACCTCATTTCTTCTTTGCATCTGCCACAATTTACTTCTACATGGAACATTGCCTTTTTGTCACCACTAAGTGCTTTTTGTCCAAACCAATTTGGCTTATTGCTCTCCTAACTGGATCACAGAGTGTCTGCCCAAACTCTACATAATCTTTTTTACTTCTTCTCTTTTTCTTTTGGTTAGCTCAGTGAGTGCTCCATGCGAGAGGACAATGAGACACTCTTCCTCAAAAATTGAAAGCTTATTCATATCTTTTGTACTTCACTATAGAGACTGTATTCTCAGCGTCTTATTCTTCTCTTTCCTTCCTATCCTAACTTCCCCTCTCCAAACCTCAACTTCACCATAGTCCTGACTTTGAATTTCCTGGGAGAATTTTCCTCTTAAAGCCCATTTTTACCCCTACTAATTTTGTTTTAGTAATGAGTTAAATAAGGTTGTAAAGTATAAGAATGTCTGTGGCCAATGTTTTTCCTTTGCAGAAATAGCAAATCCCTTCCTTTTCTAGCTGCTGCTCTTTGATGATTCCAGATTTCCTCCTTCTATGAATTATGAAGACTGGCCATCACCAAATTCAGACCATTCATTTGCTTCCCAAACAAATCTTTCCCTTATTGCCCCTTGTTCTAGTTTGCTAGCTGCCAGAACTATACCAGAAATGGAATGGCTTTTAAAAAGGGGAATTTAATAAGTTACAAGTTTACAGTTCTAAGGCTGAGAAAATGTCCCAATTAAAATGAGTCTATAGAAATGTCCAATTTAAGGTATCCAGGGAAAGATACCTTGGCTTAAGAAGGCCGATGACGTTCAATGTTTCCCTCTCAAGTGGAAGGGCACATGGCGAACACAGAGTTTCTCTCTCATCTGGAAAGGCATATGGTGAACACAGTCAGGGTTCCTCTCTCATCTGGAAGGGCACATGGTGAACACAGCGTCATCTGCTAGCTTCTTCTCCTGGCTTCCTGTTTCATGAAACTCCCCGGGAGGCATTTTCCTTCTTCATCTCCAAAGGTCGCTGGCTGGTGGACTATGCCTCTCGTAGCTATGTCTTTCTGCTCTGGTTTCTCTGAATCTCTCTTTCTTCAAAATGTTTCTTCTTTTATAGGATTCCAGTAAACTAATTAAGACCTACCCGAATGGGTGGAGACATGTCTCCACCTAATCCAGTTTAACAACCACTCTTGATTAAATCACATCTCCAGGGAGATGATCTAATTACAGTTTCAAACATACAATAATGTATAGGGATTAGAAGAAACAGCTGCCTTTACAAAATGGGATTAGGATTAAAATATGGCTTTTCTAGGGTACATACGTCATTTCAAACCAGCACACCCCTTATGTATTGTTTCTGGAGTTATGTACGGAGTATCCCTCAAATGAACTGTATGCACTAGTTCCAGATGTAGAGCAGGGTTTCAGGCAACAATTTCAATTCTGTTTAAGCTGTTGTCAAGGATATTGTTTTTAGTGGCTCTCAGAAAGATTGCTGTATTATTAAATAATAGGTCTGCAGATATTAAATAATAGGCCTGCAGAAATATGGTTCTTCACCTTCCCTTCCATCTTTCGTTTCTGGCACTCTTCCCTTGTGTTTCCCTCCTTATGAATTCACAAGGAAATAAAACAGGCTGTCATATGCAGAAATAAAACAGGATTTCTCATGCAATTTTTACATGGCATGTTTGCTTTAGGTTCTGAAATTAAATGCACTGAACTGGGATATAATTCATTTAAATTCAGTGTTTATTAAGTTTTGTCTACACTTACATTGGAGTCACTTAAGAAGGTCTATTACCATGCAGATTTCTGGGTCCTACTCCAGACATAATGAATCAAAATTTCTGACAGCAGGTGCCAGGAAAAAAAATGTTATAAATACTATATACACACACACAAAATATTCAGTTCCTCCAGATGATTCTTATGAAATGTTAAACTACAGAATCACTAATTATGTCAAATTTATCATTCAGCCCTAAAGCTAAATATTCACCATTGTTCCTTTTTTCAGCCACACAGGAAAAACAAAACAATGTAGACATTTGAGACAGTTGGTAATTAATTCTGCAAGAAAGAGTGAGAAATGAAAGATTTTAAGCTTGTCATAGGATGCTGTTTAGTTTGAACTATCCACAGAGAGACCTCGGTTTTGTGTGTCGTCTTAGGTATGAAAATGAGTTCAAGATCAGAGTTTAATAAACTGTACCATTTATACAAGATCACAATGGCAAAACAGAAGTTAGAATTCATTAGCTGAGAAATTCCGAATTGCTGTCCCATGGTAGAGCAATAATTTATTTTATTTAGATTTTGATTTCAACAGAATTGAACCATTTAACCATTCGTTAGTGTTTGTGAGCCACACCCCAACTAACCTCTAGAAATGCTATTAAAACAATAAGTATGGTTGGGAAGGAGAGAATGACTAACAGTACTAATTATACTTGAATTAACACAGGAAATATTTCTCCTTCATTAGCCTAAATAGGTTTAAAATTTCATAATAATAATAATAATAGTAGTAGTAGTAGTAGTAATAATAATAATAATTCTCCAAAATAAATCTTCTAGGGAACACCAACAGGTGAAAACTAAAAAAATGCAAGGTTCCAGGCCTTTCAGATAAAAAGATAACACTTCCATTTAATGTAAACTTCCATATATGTTACAAATTTAAAGACAAAGTGAGGTTACAAAATTGTGGTGTGCATTTAACAAAGCTATGCATTAAACATTCACAATACAATGCAATACATTTTGTTATTCACAATGCAATGAAAGGGTTTATTAGAAAAATTCATACTGCATTGAGGGTGGTAGGGTCCGGTAATAGGACATGAGTAAAGTTAAATGAGCAATGTTTTCTTTCCTCAATAACATCAACGTACCTTTGTTTGCAGATAATAGTCAAAAGGTAAATTTGAGTCTTTTCCTGAGTGTGAAGCTGTACTGTACTAATTTCCTGTTGCTGCTGCAACAAATTACCTCAAATTTAGTGGCTTTAAAAAAATACAAATTTATTATCTTACAGTTATGAAGGTCCATATATGAAAATGGGTTTGCAGTGCTGCTTTCTTTCTGGAGGTCGTAGGAGAGAAACCATTTCCCTGCTTTTTCAGTTTCTAGAGGCTGCCCAATTTCCTTGGCTTGTGGTCCTACTTCTCTCTTTTAAGGGCCCTTGTGATTACACTGAGCACACCCAGATACTTCAGGATAATCTCCTCTCCTGGGAATCTTTAACTGAATGACATCTACAAAGTCTCTTCAGCCATGCAAGGTAATATAGTCACAGATCCTGGAGATTCCAATGTGGGCATCTTTGGAAGTTCTAATTCTGTTTACCACAGAAGCCCAGACTAAAACCCACACCAACAACTTCCCATTGTGCACACCTTGCATTGTAATACAGTTGGGGGAGTTTGTTTTTTCGAAGTCTTTCCAGCAGATTTCTTAGGATGGTTATGACCAACCCATCCCAGAGGATCCATTTTCTTGGGTCTGCACATTCACATGTCTGTTGTAGAGATGTTCTCATTGTGTCTACCGTAACTTGGTATAAAGTAACATGGGAAACCACATCTTTTACCTAAAGGATGCATAACATGGAACTAATTATATCTATAAGAAAAAGACGCACAGAGGAAAATGTTACGTCTCATACTTTACATATGAATATGTTGTAGTCTGTTATTTTTCAATTCAAGTTGGTTAGACATTATTTAAGCTAGTATGCTTGATCTAAGATTCTTAGGGAACAGAGCAAAATCAATGTATTTGTTCAATAACAAAACCAAATCAATAAACTAAATTATATTATGGCAAAAATGTGTCAGGGCTTAATGATGTAAGTTAATATAATAAGCAATTTTGTATTGCTACATGTAATATATAGCAATTAATAAAATAAGATCTTTATTACTATGTTCTTTTTCGCTCAAGACTAACAAAATGGAGACTAAGTATGGCTTTAACTTCACCTGCAGATAAAAAGGAGAGTTTAAAAGATCATAATTAATAGAAATAATAATTTCTATTTGTCCTTTCGCCCTCACAGGTAGACTCACTTATCTATGAGGTTAGTCAACGGACATTAATAGAAGGTCTCCTATAGGCCAGACATGGGCCTGTTTGTGGTGCTATAATGTCAAATATAAAATGAGGTCTAGTGTTCAGCTAATTCACTGACATGGCAAATTTCAACTAGCAAACAAGCTAAGCATTACTTAGAATAAAAGTAATAAAAGAAAAACCCAAAGTGCTTTTGATAACACAAACTAAATGATAAAAATAGGATAAGAGCAGAAAATTTATATTTTAATTTTGCATACTTCAAAATGTGAAAAATAGGTAAAAAATACGGAAATTGGGAAATTATAAGCAGATAATATTTTCAATACTTAAAGGATTAAAAAATGAATCTTATATTAAACATTGATGGGTGAAGACTGAGAACTAAGAATTAGCATACATTTAGTTATATATATTTTAATTAATTTATTAAATCAGCATTTCATTTAATAAGAATTTATTGAGCCTCTCATATTCCTGGGAGGGGGGGACGGGCACACAAAGTTAACCAAAGAAGCAAAAGCAAGGCCCTTTTCTTATGGAAGCCACAATCCGAAGACCCAATACAGGAGTGCGCTAGCATTCCAAATACTTCCGTCTATTTTCATGGTAAACATTGTCAACAAGGCTAGCAGGAAGTCAGGGCAAGGTGTGCTTGGGGCCTGGAATTCAACTCTGGCTGTACTTCTGCCCCAGGGCCTTAGGTGGCTCTGCCCTTCAGCTGTGGGATCTTTCACAAGTTAGTTCAATTCTCTAACCCCATTTTCTCCTCTGTAAAGTAAATGCTAACAGTCGGTTGTCGTCTGGATTTGTTCAGCCCAGGTCTCGGCAATTACTAGTATTATTGCTCTGGCTCTTTGGTTCCGAAACGTGCCCGCTCACTACAATCACCTGGGGGTCACTCATCAGAACAACTGAATCCCCTTCTGCCAGGGCGGGAGGAGGGCACCGGCACTTGGTGAGCTGCCCAGGTGGTTCCAACCAGCACACGGGTTTGGGAATCACCGCACTGGGACTTAGAGATGTCTCCCAGTAACACTAGTTTCTCTACCTGTGCTTAGAGAGGTGGAACCCTAGGCACCTGCAGCTTACTTGAAGCCAGGGAAGGTTGCGTACACCTCACCCCGCCCCCAACCCCCCTCCCCCCTCCTCCCCGGCTCCCGTCCGAGATCTGGAGTCCAAACCTGCTTCAAATATCTAAGGGCGGTGGGGGTAGGAGGGGGCCGACCTCGTGCCAAGGTTACGACACCCTGAGATATTGAGGCATGCTGATACCCTCCGCTGCGGCGACTGCGTGCCCGCCTCGGGGCAAGTGAGGGCCGGTCCGGTCCTCCCGGGGCGCAGGGGTGCGGCCCGCCGCGGGTGAGCCCTGCGGCCTGGGCAGCGGCCCCGAGCGTCTGCGCGGCGCCGGCGCGGCTCTGCTTGTCCGCCCTGCGCCCTCCCCTCCGCGTTCCGTCCCCCGAGGCCCCGGCTGCGGCGCTAGCGGCCGCCGGGAGCGCGGGTCCGGAGCGAGCAGGCCCTCCCGCCGCCCGCCGCCATGGAGTCCGGGCCCTCGGGGCCTGGGCCTTGCGTGCGCGGCTCTGGCCGGGCGGCCTCTGTGTCGCCCCCGCCCTCGAGCGGGGCGTCAGCCGGGCGCGGGTGCTGCTCCGCGGCGGTGGCGGCCGTCCTGCCAGCGGGAGGGTGCGGGGAGCGGATGGGCGTCCCCACCCCGAAGCAGTTCTATCCGGTCCTGGAGAGGCCACTCATCAGCTACACGCTGCAGGCGCTGGAGAGGTAACGCGGCGCCCCGCCCCGCCCTGCCGGCCTCGGCTGGCGCAGCCTCTGCTTCGGTTGCCCTAACTTCCGGGACTGATGGCCGCACCCCGCTGGGCTCAGCGAGGCAGATTCGATCCCCTTCCTCTCAGTATTTCCGAGCCGGGCAGCTCTGCTTCTTTGAAAGACGGGTCTGGAAACCGGAGCCGCCCTCCAGGCCCAGATCCCTATATGGGGACAGGGGGGAAGGGGCGCAGGCCTGTGGGGGGACAGGCGGGAAGGGGCGCAGGCCTGGGGGATGGGACAGGCGGGAAGGGGCGCTGGGGTCCTGAGCGTCTGGCGCAGGCCTAGGGGTTCCGCCCCCACGCGGCCTTCTGAGGCCTCGGGAGGAGGTGCTGAGAACCTCACTCTCTTTTACTATGAGTTTTACATCTGGTTTATGAGTTTGGGTCATTCATTTCATCCATTCATCCTCAAACACATTGAACACCTCGTATGATGCAGACTAGGTGGAGCAGAATTTAATTCAAACCTTTCAAGAGTGGAAACACACGCTTTTGATTCTGGTATTGAGGTCTGTACATCCTGTGTTGAAAGAAAACGCACTGTTTCGTTGGGGAGTTAAAGAGGGGGGTGTGAGGACTAGGGAGCAGTAGTGAGGGGCTAAGGTGGAGAAAAGACACTATTAATTTTGTTTCGATTTTAAAACCCAGTAATTTGGTAGCAGGATTACAGAGGTGCACACTGGTGTTGTAAGGTGTTAAAACTTCATTTGCGCCTCAGTGGGGGAGCTGTGATGGGATGTTCAATAAGCCTTGAATTGAAATGAACACTTTGCATTTCAAGATAGGTGGCCTTCAGCTTGGCCTTTGGCTAAGACTAATGAAGACTTGGTCCAAGGAAGGTAGTTGTTGTCTAGAAAGCAGCCTCCTCCCCCACTCTACATACATCCCAGAAATGACGAGCTCAAGTTGTTTCTTGTATGGTTTTTTTTTAACTTTCTGATTATTGGCCTTTGGAAAATGGAAGTTAAACCATAATCACCCTTGATTTTTGTTTTGTGATTGGGTCAGTGGTTACATCTGAAAGGCATACCAACATTGAAACAGTTCCAGTTGCTCTTTTCTCTCACTTCTGTCTTCCACTTTCTGGGTAGTGGGGGATCCTTGAAACCACTATATGAATCATGCACCACAGTAATCCCATACTGTAGGCGTGCTGACAAATAGTTCATGTATGCAGGTACTCCAGGTACTCCTATGGGACACAACATCTCTTTGCCAGCAGAATCTACTTAGTGATTAGATATAGGGGATTGCAGTAATTTTCACATTTAACCTTCTTTCCCCATGAAAAACTTCTGAATTAATTTGCATTTTTGCCTCATTAATTTTTGAGGCAGCCTGAGATAGGTACTAAAAAAAAATCACTTCTAAAGTAAAAGAGTATTTTGGAAAGGTCTTGTTTATGGAAAAAAGTCGAAAATACTTTTTTCCATTTTTAGATAATTGGTAGCAGCAATCATAAAATCCTAACAGCAACCTACATTCTGAAATATGTCATGGCTCATTATCTTCACTACTATAATGCCTGAAGAATCTTAGGGAATATGATTATAGTTCAGGTATGTCTCAGGAAATCTTTGGAAACCCTGCATTATAGGTATATGTATGGGTGCTTTTTGGCCTTCTGCCAGATGAAACCCTCACTCTTTTAGTAAAAGATGGATTCCACAGGCCACTGATAGTTTTCCTATTGCGTGGTGCCAGAAGCCTACTTCATTTCATCCCCAAAGATAAATTAGGCAAGTTAAAACAAAGAAAGGAAAGGAAATGGAAACAAAATGTTCCATAAAAATCTAACTTTTCACTCTCTGTGCTAGAGGATGTTAGTTCTTCTTGCCCAAGTAGGAACTGTGAGTATGTCCAGAATTTGAGTTCAGACAAAGCTCATTTTCTGTGTTCCTGGTACGCAGGGGATTTTCTTTGCTTAGGTTTTTGCCATCTCATAGAGGGCTGTGAAATCAATGTGAGTAATCTCTTGTTTTTAATTATTACTAACTTGGAAACTAAAGACACTTGTTGAAGAATAATAACCCTTCTGGGTTTATTTGTGTCTTTTGGAATTTTGGATGTTTCATTATATTTTCAAGGAATTAATTAGGGCCTAGGAAAGAGAAGGGGGTCATCCCTGAATGTTGGCTCCAAACTCGTAAAGTGGGAGAGAAACTTGATCAGTTTTGCTTCTAGGTTATACATTGCCATTTAAACACTTGTTTATTTCCACTCATTTGCTCACGTAGTCAAGAATAAAAACATAGAGCCATTCAAGGAAAAAATGAAGGAGGGAGGAGGGGAGCACTTAAGAGACATCTACAGAACTCTGGAAGATAGAAAGGAGATAGAGAAGTGGTAAAGATTTAGTAGTCCTGAGAAAGCTGATCTATGAGGTTTTAGATAGAAGAGCTGAGAAGGAGCAAGTTGTTTGGAATTGCAGAATCTTAGAAAAGTTCAGGAATTAGAGGCACCGTGCACCTCTGAAGGTGGGGGTGGCTGAAGAGCTGAAAAAAGACTGAAAGCTTCAAAAGGAACAATTAGAGCCCAGGTCATCTTAGAACACTGGAGGCTTATTCTATGGCTTGGAACCAGCACAGCTAATGGCCAGAGTGTGGTACTCTGGAAATAGGAGGATTAAGAAAGAGGTACTGCATTTTGGGATGGTGAGATCCTCAGCTCCTAAGGTAGATGACTCAAGGGAGTTTTTTACTCTTCAATCAACGTGCTACATGTGAAAGTAGCTAGTCTTATTATCAAGAAATTGGAGGAGATGTTGAAAGAAAACTCATTTCATGAATTGACTGGGACTTCACGTTGTTTGTCCATTTTTTTTCCTTTTGGTGAAATTGGGAAATTACAGATTTTTCTAGTTTAGCTAGTTCTACTTGTGCTTTATAGACATTTACTAGAAAAAATAATTATCAATTTAAATGACATTCAAGTATATTTCTGTACCCTCACAAATCTGAGACTTGGTGGCTGAAGGTGCTGTCCGGGAAAATGAAGCCTCAAAAGTCTATCAAAATTAGGCTGTATTTGGGTATATTTGTATATGTATTACAATTATCTGTCTTGTGTATATTTGTAGATGTATATGTATATATGTATCTATGTTTATATATGTCTTTATTTTTAAGTTTATGCAACTGATAGTTAAGATTTGTGCATTATGGGTGTAAATGAAAGGATTAGATGACAACTAATTTCTCAGCCATACTGAGAGCAAGGTCCTCTCAGAAACTAGTTAAAAATGGTGTTTCTAGGATTTTGAATGTTTCATTTTGGCCTTTTAGAGGGAAGTGATATATAAATTATTGAACCACAGCTTATAATTTGGAGAACTTTAATTTTTTTTTTGTTACAGGTATATTTTCCTGCATTTTTATTTTATTTATTTTTTTAAAATTTTTTATTAATTAAAAAAAATTACAAGAAACACAAACATTCCCAACACATACACTCAGCAATTCACAGTATCATCACATCACATAGTTGCATATTCATCATCATGATCATTTCCCAGAACATTAGCATCAGTTCAGAAAAAGAAATAAAAAGACAACAGAAAAATATAACAAACAGAAAAAAAAATTTTTTTACAGGCTATACCCCTTACTGATCCCTTTCATTGATCACTAGCATTTCAAACTAAATCTATTTTAACATTTGTTCCCCCTATTATTTATTTTTATTCCATATGTTCCTCTCATCTGTTGACAAGGTAGATAAAAGGAGCATCAGACACAAGGTTTTCACAATCACACAGTCACATTGTGAAAGCTGTATCATTATACAGTCATCATCAAGAAACATGGCTACTGGAACACAGCTCTACATTTTCAGGCAGTTCCCTCCAGCCTCTCTATTACATCTTGGGTAACAAGGTGATATCTACTTAATGCATAAGAATAACCTCCAGGATAACCTCTCCACTCTGTTTGGAATCTCTCAGCCATTGACACTTTGTCTCATCTCACTCTTC
>PVIY010034813.1:0-26820 GCA_004026745.1 Myrmecophaga tridactyla
AGATAAAGAAGGAAGACGCCTCCTGGGGAGCTTCTTGAAACCAGAAGCCAGGAGAGAAAGTTAGCAGATGACGCTGTATTCGCCATGTGCCCTTCCAGCCGAGAGAGAAGCCCTGACTGTGTTCGCCATGTGCCTTCTCACTTGAGAGAGAAACCCTGAACTTCATCGGCCTTCTTGAACCAAGGTATCTTTCCCTGGATGCCTTTGATTAGTCACTTCTATAGACTTGTTTTAATTGGGACATTTTCTCAGCCTTAGAACTGTAAACTAGCAACTCATTAAATTCCCCTTGTTAAAAGCCATTCCGTTTCTGGTATATTGCATTCCGGCAGCTAGCAAACCAGAACAATGGCAAATTCTCATCATTTGTCAAACATTGGGGGAAACTGTAATATAGTCTGACCTCGTTTTTGATGTTTCGGTAGTGAGAGATTTCAAGTTTCACTCCTCTTGCTTCCTGCTCTTGAGAATATAAAATGGTATAACTACTTTGGAAACCAGATTAGCAGTTTCTGAAAAATTAAACATATGCCTATCACCTGCTTTAGCAATGGTACCCTTAGCTACTGACCCACGAGGAAAGAAAGCACATGGGCATACAAAGACTTGTACACAAGGGTTCATAGAAGCTTACTTGTAATAGCCCAAAACTGGAAATAACCAAAAAGCCCATCAATGGACAATTTAATAATCACATTATTGACCATTCACACAATAGAATACAATTCAGCAATTTTAAAAAATGAACTTTTAATACACACAACAACATAAATGAATCTCGAGTAAAAGAAGCAAAAATAAAAGCACATAACATATGATCCCAGTTATAAAAAGCCTAGAAAATGTAAACTAATATCAAGGGATGTATTAATAATTGCCTAGGAATGTGCCTAAGAGGCCAGGCAGGGTGGAGGTTGGGGTTGCAAAGTGGTATGAGGAAATCTCTAGAGGGAATGGATATATTCACTATTGATTTTGGTAATGGTAATAGAAGTACAATTATGCCAACACTTACAAATTATATATTTTAAATATGTACAGTTTATTATATGCCAATAAAACCTCAATGGCCCTGTTTTAAAAAATGAAGATAAGCAACTTCAATCTGTGGCTATGAGGAAATAACAGGAACCAGAATTATCTTGCTACTTTACACAACTAAAGGAAACAGACAAAAAATCTGAAAGAAAGGGTTTTGTACACATTAGACACTAAGACATGCAGGGCAGTGCTTGCTGCTGCAGAAAAGTCCCAAGAGCAGTTCATGGAGGGGTACCTAGGTCAAACCCAGCAGCCTCCCTGAGCTGTGGAGACTGGGTGCAGAATTTGGGGAGAGCAAAGTGGTCAGAATTCAGAGGTCAAACTAGCAGTGCATTGCAAACTTAGTGCTGTCTGCCATGATGAGCGCGTTATCACTGAAGCCTTCAGCGATTCTGGAAGCCACCTTCTTGGCACCCTCGTTTGGACTGGCATCTTTTACATGCTCATTAGCTTGATGATAACCAGCAAACACATAGCTATTATCTTTGCACCATGAATCAGTCAGGATAAGGACCACCTCCAGCATGGGGGTGAGGGCCAAGGTGTTGTGGAAAAGGGGGATACAGTCCATGAAGAGGGGGTGGTAGGTGCCTGGGCAGCCCAGAAGGAGATCTCCTGGCATCGCTTCCTCTTCTCAGCCTCCAGGAGTCCACTGACAGACTCCAATTGGCTTGATCAGTTTAAAAAAATAAAGGTGACCATTTTGATTCTCATTGGTCTAACACCTGTGATGATCTCTAAGTTGGTTCTGAAAATCAGAGGGCACGTGGATGTATTTCATTAAGCTCCCTAAGCCCTGATAATAGGAATTTTGCTTCACGTTGATGGCAGTAGACGTGACACCTTACATACCACTGTCCAGGGCTCCAGTGAGCACCACTTGATAGAGAGAGGGAGACGCCCAGGCCACCCAATCAGAAGTATGAGTTCCAGCTTAGGGGCTTCCTGCTCTCTCACCTATTCATCCAAGAAAGTCAGAGCAGACTCTGCTGGAAAGGGTGAGAGTTGTTTGGTGTGGAGGTGCTTTCCCCAGGACTGGCCTGAGAGTTTAGGGACAGTGATGTAACTAAGACAGTCCCATAAGGATAAAGAAGACCTGTCACTTGAAAAAGCATTCACCTGGCAGACAGAGGGCACAAGAGGTTATTGTAGGGGAAGATGAAGAGTCAGGACTTTAGCCTATTAAGTCCTCTTTTAGGGTATGATTCCAGATTTGCATTGGAGCAGTAGTACACATGAGCATTAGAAACCTTTGCCTCTCCAGTGTCTCTGATGTCAATTATTCATTAAAGTTGTACATAATTAAACACAATAGGATCTATCTAAATGAGTGGTTAATGAATGGTTCAAATGTTTATCCTGAGTTGGACATTAGGTCAGCAATAATAACCTTGTCATGAGTTTTCCTTACTTACAGAACTCTAGTTAAGCTCTACTGCAGAAATGGAAAAAGAATATGCTATTTAAAAGCCTCAGAAAACCCAATGATAGGGGATTATTGAGAAAAACTCTGTATTATGAAGCCTGGGACCCAAGATAAACTAAAGGGATCTATGAAAGCTTGAAATTATAGATTTTGCTGTATGTATATTTATTAAAGAAGAATAGCTAGAACTTCCAGGAGTTTCTCAAAGGTCATAGGAAACACAAAATGTAATTGTTTTGATTTAAAGTGTAATTAAATTTACATATTTAAAGTTTAATTTAGTTTTTAAACATTTAAAAATAATTATAGTTTTAAATTAAAAGTTAATATGCTATGCCCATGAAATCAGGATTGTGGTCAAAGCAGACGCAAAGGGATATGTTCAGTGAAGAATACAAACTCAAATCTAGAAGGTGGTTAAAACTGTTTTAAAACAGTCTGAACAATAACAAAGCTGAAAGTTTAACTTTAAAGTTTAACCAGCCCTCAAACATGTGTAATTTTGGAATTTTCTTTTAAACAAAATCTCAGCAATACTTCCAAACTGAATAAGCCAGAGTTTAAAGTCTCAGACACACCCAACTCTGTTAATAACCTACCACTACACCCTGAACAAATTATTTTCCTCAGGACCTCTATTTCCTTGCCAGTCAACGAAGAATAGTTGACAAGATTTACGAGATACATTTTAGCTAAAGTTCTCTGGATTAAAAGACTCAGTAAAGACTTTCTGACATCATTTAGGGATGAATTCTTGGGCAGCCACTGATTTTCTAGAATACAAACTCATCTAAATGGCAGCTGATGACCTTAGATGCATAAAGAAAGGAGCTCCCTGAGAAAACATTTTTGTATTTCACATTTTATAACAGGAGGAGCCAGTAATCTATGTGATTGGAAAAAAAACTATCCTTACATATTAGAACTCTTAAATATGGCTGAAGACTTCTGTTCAATACATTAAGCCACATTATAAAGCAATATTTATCAAAATGATCTATAATTACATTGTGAAGTGCTCTCTGGGATGGATAATTATATTATAATGGTATGGAATATGGAGGCCAGGCAACAGAGCCTAATAAGTTTTCCAGCTCTTTACATAAACACACACACATACCTTTTTCATTCTTTCAATCAAATTCGATTCAATATAGATTTTTGCTAAGCCCTTCTACACAAAAAAAATGTTGTCGTCCATTGCCAGGGGTAAGAATTAGTAAGAAAAGATACCTGAATACAAAGAAAGTTCTCCCTGATGGAGCAAGGTCACATCATGATCTTGAAGAATCTGAGATACCTGGTCCATGAGTAGATAGTGACTTCCACCTAGGAATAATACACAACTTCAGTTTTGTAAAGGCAAGAATAGAGAGTGTCTGAAGTGGATGGGAAGAAAATCCAGGAGAAGAAAGGTGAGGAAACAGTGGAAGGTGAGCAGATGAAGATACCTTCTTCAGTCCCTCCACCTCTCTTTGGGTAACCCCATTCCCAGCACCCAGAATCTGACAGCCCACTCCCTTCACCTGTATGAATCCTCCACCAAGAATCCTTCTTGTGACTCGTGGTCTCCATGAGAGTGTAAACAGCACTTCTGGGCTTAGAAGTGAAGGATTCCTCATGCTCAGGAGCATGCTGCATTTTAACAGACTTGTGGAGACATCAGGTCCTAAAGAAATAACTGTCCATGTGGAAATTTGGCATAGTGGTGTGCATGTAATTTTCTAACGGACAATCAATCAGACCTATTTCTGGGATCTTTCTTTTGGAAATTGATGCCAGTCCAGGACCCCAAAACCCTGGAGCTAAAAGTTGAGTCTGAGATACGGCCATTGGAGTTTGAAAAGGATGTGAAGACACCATAAATCTCAGATCTTTGATGCTCGAAAGTATTTAGCAGGAAGTTTCTCAATCTGCGTCTGAACTTTGCTCGTCTTAGAATTAAGACATCCCAGAACAACTTTTGAGGCTCATGGGTTGAACCTGTTAGATCCAATTTGCATGAGAGACTGAGATCACTTATCCTTGAGAATCCTAAAATCCTAAGGAAAGAGAAACTCAATCCTCTGGGGAAGTACACATTCCACCTTACCACTGTCTCCTCTGAGGCCCTCTTCAGTACCCAGAGCTGACCTTCAGCTTCCTCCTCATTCTCTCTCATGAAAACAAAAAGGGCAGGTGAATCAGAGCTATTCATTGTGTCTTCCAGCTCTAGGATCCCGGATTTTCAGAGTCTAAAAGTGACCTCAAGGAGCGCACTCTCCTCTCTAAATGGGTGAATAAAGGCCTTGGAAGCAGCACCTTTATCCTGATACATTTTTCCCCCTTCATCTTAATTTCCTTTGGGACAAAATTAAAAGAAATAAAACTGGGTCCACCAAAAAAGTAAATAAATAGAATAACAGCCACACACTTCCAAGTTTTGGGAGTCCTTCCAAAACTTCCAGGAGAACTATTGAAAAGTGGGACTAAGAAAGATCCAGTTATTCCTGAGATTCTCTCCTTCGCCATGGTCAGTTCTTCAAGTTGCCATGGAAGAAAACACTCCCCCTCCTTACTGTCCTGAAATACTGTCCCTGCTCTACCTCTGTTCTGGATGCAGCCTCAGAAAACGTGTGTGCCCCAGAAGCACCTTCCCCAGCCGCAAAGAACTTAGGAAGGCTCCCTACAGTTTCAACAGGAAAATACCGGGTACACTTCCCCTCCCCCCGCCAAGAATTTTAGGGTAAGCGCCAGGCCGTCCTGCCAGTGTCTCCTGCACTGGGCTGAATCTCAAACCTGAGGTCCAGCCCCCTACGCTAGGGAGAGGGACCTGATCAGAGAAAGAGAAGGAAGGATACTAACGTTTTATCCAGAACGATTTTCTCCAATCTTGCAGAAGGAGGTCGCTCTCTGTCCCAGTGCCCGTCCTCCTCCCCTCCCACATCCCCTCCAGCTGCTGGAAGCAGCGCAGCCTGGAAAAGGGCGTGGAATATCCCTGCCCTGAGCGCCGTTTCCCAGCGCAGGAGCTGGTGGCCGAACGCGCCTGGTAACTGCCGCGCCAACACTCACCGATAAAAGAGACCGTCAGAATTTTGGCGTCCTCTGAGAGCAGGATCCCAGGCAGAAGGAAGCAGAAGAGAAGCACAGGCTGCCCAGCCATGTTCACCTCTATGGAGGCAGCGGAGCTGAGTCCTGGGGCTGCTCGCCCTGTGCGGCGCAAAAGGATCTGTGTACCCCTTGGCTGCACTGAGTGCTGGGCAGAGCAGTGTGAACTTTGGAAGGAGTTAAAGGCTGGATCTCGCCTGTCTTTTGCTATCCGGTCCCTCCGGACAATCTACCACTCCTGCCGCGGTTTGTGCTCCACTGGCTATTCTGTCCCCACGCTCTCACACCACGGGAAATGGAAGGAGGGCTTGGCAGCTGGATACACCGGGTTTTGCCCTTTCAATCACCGCCCTTACGAAATCGCATGGATGATAGCTCCACCTCCAACTCTCCAGGAGCCAGTGCCCTTCAGGGACCCTCTCCCAAACTTATGGCACTCCACCTCCTTCCAGCTGTCCCAGATAACCTCATATTGCTGTCCTTATCCCCAGTTTCCCCAGGTCCTTAACTTAAAACTTCCTAGGTAGTGTCCCAAACTCAACATCGCCCCAGAAGGCAATCCCCAAGGGAAAACGGCCTAACAGACCTGGATTATTTCTCTGACAGCCTCCTTAGACCATAACATACCCATGCAAGGATGCCAGGGTTCTTAAAGTGTTAAAGTCCAGGTCTTTATCTGGAGGACTGAACCTTTAAAGCTAAGACTATCCTCCTGCATGAACATCTGAAAATAGAATTAAGATCTTTCCATAGCCTCCACAACCATAACCCTGTAGGGTCAGCCCTGAGGAAGGGAGGGCAAGCAAGGACAAGTCATCTGCAACCTCTATCCTCAAACAGGGCTGCCTTTAGTAGAGCTGCAGAGAAATGGCTTCAGTGGATTCTCTCTGTATATAGGTTGAAGTAGGTGCTTGTGTTCTGCCTTATCCTATTTGATGTCTTCTAGAGCTCTCTTTTTTAAAATTTCAATATAAACAATTGCTCATCCTTCACAAATCCTACCATTTGTTGAGAAAGAAGGAGAGAAAAGGGAGACCTGGCTCAGGCCATCCATTATTCTTTTACCTTCCATAACTCATTAGCAAAGATTAGGGATTTGTTAACTAACTCCAAATATATTCATTTATCCAGGACTACATTGGCAGCTAATTATATACCAGGCACTGTTCTTCTGCCAGGAGACAGATGCTAAACAAGATAAAAAATAAAATTTACAGTATGTTAGTGGCAAATGCTACAAAGAAAAAAAGGCAAAAAGAAGATGTGAAGGATCAAGTATCAAGAGCTTTAAAACTTTAGATACTTGATTCAAATGAACTCTTAAAAACTATATGAGTATCAGAGAAATGAGAGCATAATGCTTGATGATCCTGAATACTTTTGATTTGAAGAAGTGTTTAAATGTTATTGTAGTTATGTATAAAGGGATTCCTTGTTTCTTAGAGATGCATTCTGAAACATTTATAGATGAAGTGTTATGATGCCTGGGCTTTGCTTAAAATTATTTGGGGATGGGGGTGGACAAGAAGTTTAAGGTGTTCAGAGTATAAAGGATTACCCAGGAATTAGTAATTATCAAAGCTGAGCAGTGGGCACAAAGAAATTCTACTTTTGTCAATGTTTATAAATTGTCGTGTAAAAGTATTTAAAATTCTCTTACTATGATTCTCCTTTTTCTCATCATTCTCTTAAATTTTGCTCTACATACTTCAAGGCCACATCATTACAAGCATAGTGTAATAATTTGCATTTTCCTAACGGCTAATGGTGTTGATCATCTTTTCATATGTTTGTCGGCCACTTGTATATGTCTTTGGAAAGTATCTATTCAAGTTCTTTGCCTATTTTTAGATTGGGTTGTTTGTCTTTTTGTTTTCACACTGTAAAAGTTCTTTATATATTCTAGATATTAAGCACTTATATAATATGTAATTTGCAACTATTTTCTCTGATTCTCTGGGTTGTGTTTTCACTTTCTTGAGAATGCCTTATTAACACAAAATTTGCAAAGTATTCCATTTTGTGACTATACCATATTTTTCTTCAGCTAATCTCCTATGTATAGCCACTTAGATTGTTCCAGATTTTGCAATTAATTAAAAATAATGTTGCAGTTAGAAGATGCATTTTCATATTGTTGGAGGTGTAGCTTCAGGGTAAATACATAGATGTGGAAAAACTGGTCAAAAGATAAATTCATGGGAATAAAGACCTCAGTTGACATAGCTGGTGGGGTAAGAGCTCCAAGATTCCATCCCTGCACAGAATCTTTGAACAACTAGCAAAAATTTGTAGAGCAATTGTTTTCGTTTGGGAAAGCTAACCAAATGAAATATACCAGAAATGAGTTGAATTTTACAACCTATTTTTATTAACTCACAAGTTTATTGTTCTGAGGCCATGAAAAATATCCAACTCAAGGCATCATCAGATGACATCTGGACTTCTCTATTACATGACAATGAACTTGGCCAGCATCTGCTGGTCCTTCTTTCCCTGGTTTTGTTGCTTCAGCTTCTGGCTTCAGTGGCTTCCTTTCTGACTTAGGTTCCGCATGCTTTTTCTCCTTTTATTCCCTTATAAAGGACTCCAATAAAAGGATTAAGGTCTACCCTGGGCCTCAACTAAAATAATTTAATCAAAGGGTCCCATATACAATAGGTCTACATTCACAGGAATGGATTAAAACAACATGACCTTTTTTGGGGTTCATATAGCCTCAAATCAGCATAGCAATCTTTCTCAAAACTCCAGAAAGCAGTTAAATGGTTGCAGTAAATGGGTGAGTGCTGAATGAAGAAAACATAACTTAAAGCCAATAAGGGAAGCTCATAATGCCCTTGTTGCCCTCTTCACACCATTCCCCCCTGGCATGGTGTGAAGCAGCTTACACTCCCATTGGGGTCCTGGCCCTGTTCCAGAGGGAGAGTGTAACCCTTATGTGCAAACTGTGGGGTCTCCATGTTTGTGCAGTTTATCCAGTGGCAGCCTAAAAGACTGAACAAGGACACCTATTTCAGACTTCCCCTCCCAGAATTTGGCCTGCAGGTAGAAGCAGCTTGTAGACAGCTAAAGCAGTATAAAGAAACAACTCACATCTGCAAAGGGCAAAGGCAAAGGATTACCAGCTTTAAGACATACAGATAGAACACTTATGAGTGGGCATGGTGGATGGGGTGGGGGAAGGGGAGTATCATTCATAGAGAGGAGAAGGGACTTTCAATTCCTGTATAAAGGGAATTTCTAAGGCAATAAGTGCAAGCCCAGGAAAGGACACAGACTCAGAAAAGACAGAGAGGCCTCTTTATGTTCACCTCCTTGACGGGAGGGCTAAACTCTGAAGGAGGGCATCAGCCAACATAGAGGCAATTTGCAGAGAGAAAAAGTGTTGCGTTTTTTCTTTACTTTTGTTTGTTTTTGTGAGCTCCTGTTACTTGTGGAAATCTCTGTCATATCACTATCAGGATACAAATTCAAGGAACAGGCAGCTCAGGGACTAAATCCTAGAGTTAACATATCAAAATGTACAGTCCACAATGAAAGAATATAAGACAAGAAAAAAACATCAAGTGACAATGGCCCATCCAAAGGAACAGAATAAAAATCCAGAAACCATCAAATATCATACTTTAGACATACCAGACAATGACCTATTTTAAAAATCTCAAATATGATCATGGAGATACAGAAAGAAATGCAGAGAAAGAACTAAAGCATATCAAGAAAATGATGAATGAGCAATATGAGAATCTCAATAAAGAGATATAAAAAGGAATCACAATAACTGAAATGAAAAATTTTCTAGGAGGTTTCAATAACAGATGGGAGTGGTGAGAAGAAATAATTAGTGACCTTGAGGACAAGACAATTGAAATTATTCAGGCTGCGCTGTAGAAAGAAACAAGGTTTTTTAAACAGTGAAGCATCTAAGAGAACTGTGGGACAACACCAAGCAAACCAATATACACATTATGGGAGTCCCAGAAGGAAAAGAGGGAAGGAGTCTGAAAGAATATTCAAAGAAATAACAGCAGAAAGCATCCTAAATTTAATGAAAGATATTGTGTTAGTTTGTAAGCTGCCAGAATGTGATATACCAGAGCTGCAACAGCCTTTTAAAAAGGGGGCTTTATTAAGTTGTAAGGTTACATTTCTAAGGCCATGAAAATGTTCAAATTAAGGCAAGGCTATAAAAATGTCTAAACTAATGCATCCTGGGAAAGATACCTTGGTTCAAGAAGACTGATGACATTCAGGTTTCTCTCTCAGCTGGAAAGGCACATGCTGGCATCTGCTAGCTTTCTCTCCAGGATTCTTCAACAGCTTCCCAGGGCTCTGTCTTGTTCTGGTGGCTCTCAAGCTTTTTCCAAAATGGTTTCCTCATAAAAGGCTCCAGTAAGCAACCCTACCTTGAATGGATAGAGCCATATCTCCATGGAAACCATCTAATCAAAAGTTACCACCCACAATTTGGTCAGTCACATCTCTATGGAAACAATAAAAAATATCTCACCCAGCAATATTGAATGAGTAGTAAAGGACATGGCTTTCCTGGGGTACCTAATAATGTCAAACTAGTACAAAGCTGAGAGAGGACTCACAGATACTTAGAGAAAGAAATGCCCTGGAGATGTTAAGAGAAGACCTGAGGGACACAGAGAGGAAGCTACTGAATTCAGTAACTGAAAGCGATGAACTAGGAGCAGGGACCAGGGGATGCCAGCCATGTGCCTTCCCAGCTGACAGAGGTGTCCAAATGCCAGCAGTCTTTCTTCAGAGTCCAGGTATCATCTGATTGATGCCTTAAATTCAGACATTTTCATGGTGTTAGAACTGTAAATTTGTAACCTAATAAATCCCTTTTATAAAAGCCAGTTCATTTCTGGTATATTGCATTTCTGCAGCTTTAACAAACCAAAATACCCAACTATATGCTATATAGAAGAGACTCATATTAATTTCAAAGACCTAAGTAGGTTGAAAGTGAAAGAAGGTAAAACTAAATTCCATGCCAATATTAACTAAAAGAGAGTTGAAGTAGTATTACTAATATCAGATAAGTCAAAAACTGTTATGAAGGACAAAGAAAGTCACTATATGCGGGCAAGGAGACATAACAATTATAAATATGCCCTAATGGCAGAGCTTCAAAATGCAAATATTGATAGATTTGAAGGAAGAAATAGACAATTCTACATTAATAGCAGGATAATTCAATACACCACTTAGGACACAAAGACAGAAGAAAAAGAAAACAGAAGACTTGTATAAACCCACTAGACCAAGCAGACATATATATAGAACACTTCATCCAACAACAACAGAATACACATGCATCTCTAGTGCAGAAGGATTATTTTTCAGAATTAACCTTACATTAAGTCACTGCTTTAGTTTCCTGCTGCTAAAAGACATATTATACAATGGGTTCGCTTAAACAACAGGAATTTATTAGCTCAAGGTTTTGGGGATAGGAGAAGTTAAAAATCAAGACATCATGAAGGCAAAACTTTTTTTCTGGAATACAGTAACATTCTGAGACTGGCTGCTAGCAATCCTTGGTCCTTGGCTTTTCTGTCACATGGAAATATGAATAACAGACTCTCCTAGCCCTTTGGTTCCATTGACTTCCAGCTTCTTCCTCTGTCTTTCACTCCATGTGTCTGAATTTTGTACTGCTCATAAAGAACACCACTAATAAGATAAAGACTCAAATTAATTATTTATAGATCTCTCCTGTTTTTCTGTTTTTCTAGAGAACCCTGACTAATACAGTCACCATCATCATCATCATATTATCACCCATCATCAATAGAGAAGTTATTTAATTAGGGAAAAAAAAAAGACCCAAACTGATCCAATTGGGCCACATCTTAATGAAGTAAGGTTATCAAAAGATCCTATTTACAATGTCTTCACACCCACAGGAATGGATCAAGTTTGAAAACATGTTTTCCTGGGGTTCATTGCTCCAAGGCAGCACAGTCACAAAACAAGTCTCAAGTATTCAAAAATACTGGAATTACACAATGTTTTGGTTTGCTAAAGCTGCCTGCCATATGCAATATAACAGAAATGGGACAGTTTTTTCAAAGTGGAATTTATTAAGTTATAAATTTATAGTTCTAAGCCTATAAAAATGGCCAAACTAAGGCATCCAGGAAACATCACCTCAGTTCAAGAAAGACCAATGGGTCCAGAACACCTCTGTCAACTGGGAAGGCATGAGGCTGGCATCTGCTGGGGTCTTTGGCTTCTCATTTCAAACAGCTTCCCTGGAGGCATTTTCTTTCCTTATCTCCAAAAGTCTCTGGCTGTGTGGGCTCTGAAGCTTTTTACAAAATGATTCCCTCTTAAAGGACTCCAGTAACCAACCCCACCTTGAATAGGTAGAGACACATGTCCATGGAAACCATCTATTCAAAATGTCCCACTCAATAATACTGAATGAGAATTAAAGGACATAGGTTTTCTGGAGTACCCAACACCCTCAAACCATCACATATAATGTATTATTTCTGACCACCACATAATGAATCTAGAAATCAATAACAGAGAGAAAAATGGAAAAATCACAAACATGTGGAAATAAAACAATACATTCTTTAAAAAAAATAGGTCAAAAAAAATCACAAGGGAAGTTAGGAAATATCTTGAGGTAAATAAAAAGAGAAGGACAGCATAACAAAACTTGTGAGATGCAGCACAAGTCAGAACTGAGAGGGGAATTTATAGCTCTAAATGCTTACATTAAAAAGAAGAAAGATCTCAAATAAGAGGCCTAACCTAACAACTAGAGGACCTAGAAAAAGAGTAAACTACCCAAAGTTAGTAGAAGGAAGGAAAGAATAAAATTGAGGCTGGAAGGCAATGAAATAGAAAAAAAAAAAACAATAGAGAAGAGGAGTGATGCTGTCAACTTGGCAACTTAAGACATCCCTGTGACAGTTTCCCTTCAGAATCATCTAAAAAAAGGACAAATCCTACTTGCTTGGGTGTCTGGAGTGTGAGAGACTGGAGAAGGATTCCACAAAAGTTAAACCTTAGAAAAAGGAAAAAATACCAAAACAGGTAAGAGATTTGTATCCCAGTCCCAGTGGTCCAGACCCTTCCACCCACTTGGGAGTCACACAGAGGAATCACAGGCTTGACTCCTCCTGCATCAGAGGCAAACCATACAGCCACTCATAGCAACAAATTAGAATCCAAATACACACAGGAACCCAAGTCTGCAGAGACACAAGGTAGAATACAAGTGGATGATGGGGCCACATACAAATGTGACTCTCAAGGGAAAAAGAGGCCATGACATAACTGTTGACAAAAGATGGACACACTCAATCCAGTCTCTTGATTGCTGGACCATCTAAACACAAAATGGACCTTTCCAGTGTGATGCCATCTGGCTCCCAAGGGTGGGATACCCCAATGGGGGGTGGGATGGTAAACAGAGACAGAAAAGCCTCATGGAGGAAAAAAGGGGGAACTGATATAAATAAGATGGGTCCAGAAAATGAAATGTTTAATGAAATAGGGATACTGCCTGAGGGAGAGAATTTAAACAAATCATAAAAGCTGGGGAGAAAATCCTGCACAAAAATCAAGAGAACAGATCAAGATTCCTGGAGAAGGAAAATAAGAAAGAAAGCTTTCTCCTGGAAGTGAAACAACTGCACACAAAAAAGACAATCTGAAATTTTACTGCATGTCCAGGGCAAGAATCAGATTTAGAAAACCTGAGGAAATCTGAACAGTTAAACAGAGTCTACTCTAAATTTACATAATAACTTGAGCCAAGCATCAAAGAAGAACCATAACACAAAGCCAATTAGCAATAAACCCTAAGCAAGAGGGAGAAAATAACCTTTAGAGTTAACACATAAAAAACAATCAGATAGGGTGGGCAATGGTGATGCTGTGGCAGAGTTCTCACCTGCCATGCCAGAGACCTGTGTTCAATTCCCAGTACCTGCCCATGCAAAAAATACAGAATAAAAAATAAATAATCAGATGCCCAGGTATCAGCAAAAAATTACAAGCCATACTAGGAAATAGAAGATATGGCTCAGTCAAAAGAGCAAATTAAAACTTCAGAGGAAACATAATTTAGAGCACTTAATCAAAGAGTTTCAAACAAATCTCTTAAATAAATTCAACATGACAAAGGAAAATAGAAATAGAAATAAACTAATGGTGGAAATAGAGATAAAGGATCTTAAGAAGACAAAGTGTAAGCATAGAGAAGAATTCAAAAATTTAAAAAGAAGCATAAAATAATTATGGGGATGAAAGTCACAATAATGGAGATTTAAAATACACTACAGGCATTCAACAGCAAATTTGAACAGGCAGAATAAAATAGAACTAGAAGACAGGAAAATTGAAATTATACAGTCAGAAGAGCAGATAGAGAAAAGAACTTTAAAAATTCAGCATTGTCTCCAGAATATGAGTGATTGCGTGAAAGATGCAAATATGGTTATCATGGGTGTTTAGAAAAAGAGAAGAGTAAAGGGGCTATGCTGGTTTAAATCTGTTATGTATCCCCAGAAAAACCTATGTTCCTTTCATCCAATCTTGTGGGGGCAGACATATTGTTAGTTGGAACCTTTTGATTAAGCTGTTTTCATGGAGATGTGACCCCACCCATTAAATGTGGGTCTTAATCCACTTACTAGAATCCTTTAAGAAGGAGATATTTTGGAGAAAGCATAGATGTTTGGATAAAAGAAAATGCCCAGTGAGGTGTTAAGCTGAGTTGAAATCCAAGTTTTCCCTGGAAAGGCTAAATAGGCTCCCGGAATCAAGCAGAAGGCAAGAAACTGGGAGAAAGGGCCAGCAGATGCCAGCCACATGCCTTCGCAGCTGACATATGTATTCCAGATGCTAGTAATCTTTCTTCAAAGTCCAGGTATCATCTTGTCGATGCCTTAATTTGGACATTTTCATGACCTTAGAAATGTAAATCTGTAACTTAGTAAATCCCCTTTTAAAAGTCAATCCATTTCTGATATATTGTATTCCAGAAGCTTTAGCAAACTGAAAGAGATTTTGGTACCAGAGAACTGGGAGTGCTGTGATTTGCAAATAACAAAAATGCTGGAGCAGCTTTATAAACGGATAAGGGAATGGTTCTGGGAAAATTGGGGGATTCTTAATAGAAAAGGTCTGAATTGCTTTGAACTGACTATTGATAGAAAATGTGGATTCTAAAGATACTTCTGATGAGAGCATAAAGAGAAATGATGAATGTGCTATTGCCAACTGGAAGAAAAGTGATCCTTGTTTTGAAGTGGTGGAGAATTTGGCAAAATTGACTCCTCATGTTGGATGGAAAGGAGAATTTGAAAGTGATGGGCTGAAGAAATTTCCAAACTAAATGTGGAAAATGCAGCCTGGCTTCTCTGCATCTTATAATAAGATGCAACAGGAAAGGGATAAACTGAGAACTGAAACTTGGGAACAGAGAAACCAGAAATTGATGGTCTGGAAAATTCTGGGCTTACAGAAAGTGAGACCCTAGAGAATAGTGTCCCATGTGAGGATTTAACCAAACATGGAAACAGTCAGCCATTTCAGAAGAAACCAGGATTGGAAATGCAGTTATGCAGAAAGAATTTGTGGAAAGTCCTATTGTCTGATGATTGTGACCTCTGTGTGCAGTGTGTCAAGCCAACAAAATTTTTTGTGAGATCTTTATGAATGGTACCACAGCAAGTCTGGATGCAAAGGGACAAAAAAGGGACAGATGAAGGAAAAAATGACTTCAGAGGCAGAATCATGGAAGCTAAAGTCTGGAGCCAAGAAATCTCAGGCCAGGAGAGTAGACCCACCTACATATGTGGAGAGGGTGGGTTTTTCCTAGAGGCAGAAAGTAGGTCTTTTGCCTCGATGTTCAGAGTGTTGCCACCTCAGGTCTTTGAGAGTATGGAGCACATTCTTTGGGGATTGAGGAGAACCTGGCCACCACCCCACTATTTTGAAGGGATTGAGCATGTGCCCTGAAGATGGCAGAGTCTGGGTGCCACCCAGATGCTTGAGGAGGGTGGGGACAAGAACAAAGTGGTCTCTCCCCAATGTTCCCCAATGCTGCAACCCCCCACTCCAGTATTTGCAGAGAGCAGAGTCACTGTGTAAATCCTTGGAAAGGATGAGACAGCTGCTCTCTCAAGCCCTGAGAGTCATTCTACAAATGATACTCAGACTTCAAAATTGAATGGAGTATGCCCTGCATGATTTGTAATTGTTTGGGTCCAGTGACCCCTGTTTTCCTTCTAATTTATCCCTATGGCCTTTGGAATGTTTATCCTTTGTATATTGGCAGCAGATGACTTGTTCTGAGTTTCACAGGTCCACAGCCAGAGGCAAGTTTTGCCGGAGGACAGACCATGCCTGTATCTGATTTTGATGAGACTTTGTACTGTTTTTGGCTTTGTATTGTATTTGTATTGTTACTGAAATGGTTTAAGGCTTTTGTCATATTGTGATGGAATAAATGTATTTTGTACATGGAAAGAACATGTCTTTTGGGCATCCAGAGGGTGTAATCTGCTGGTTTGAAATTGTTATGTACCTCAGAAAAGCTATGCTCTTTTAATCTGATCTTGTGTGCTCTTGTGTGGGCAGACCTATTGTTGGGTGGTATCTTTTGATTAGGTTGTTTCCATGGAGATGTGACTCCACCCATTCAAGGTGGTTAATCATTTGGGAGAAAGCACAGATGCTTGGAGAAAAGAAAATGCCCAGGGACATTTTAAGCTAAGAGTTGAAATCCAGGTCTTTGCCCCAGAGAAGCTAAAGAGAGGACCCTGGAATCAGAGGCTAAAAGACACAAAGGGGAGCAAGAACCAGCAGAAGCCAGCCATGTGCCTTTCCACCTGACAGACGTGTTCCAGATGCCTGTAGCCTTTCTTCAGAGTCCACAAATCATCCTGTTAATGCCTTAATTTTGACGTTTTCATGGCCTTAGAACTGTAAATTTGTCATTTAATATGTCCCCTTTGTAAAAGCCAATCGATTTATCATATATTGCATTCTGGCAGCTTTAACAAACTGAAACAGGAGCAGAGAGACATGTGGGTAAACAATCACCCCAAATATCCCAACTCTTATGAAAGACATAAATATACATGACAAAGAAGTTTAACATAATCCAAACAAAATAAACCCTAATAAACCTACTCCGAGACACATATGAACCAGAACAACAAAAGCCAAAGATACAGAGAAAATTCAGAAAGCAGCAAGAGAAAAGTGATTTGTCACATACAAGGAATCCTCAGTAAGACTAAGTGCCAATTTCACATCAGAAACCATGGAGGTGAGAAAGTAGTGGTATGATATATTTAAGGTGCTGAAAGAGAAAAACTGCCAACCCAAAATTCTTTATCCAGCAATTACACCCTTCAAAATAGAAGGAGAGTTAGAGAAGTTTAAAATACTCACAGAAAAACAGAAACTGAGAGTTTGCCTACAAGAATTACTAGAAAGAGTTCTTCAGGTTGAAAGGAAAAGAGAGTGAAGAGTGGCTTCAGGTACTATGAGGACATGAAGATCTTCAGTAAAGGTAACTGAAAGATAAATGCAAAACCCAATAGTACTGTATCCTCCATATATAACTATTCTTTAATTCCTATAAGAGACAGAGTACAATTGAACAGGAAAACATCATATTTAATGGCAATGAACATGCAAAATATAAAGAGGTAATGTGGAACAAAAACAATACAAAGGAGAGAAATGGATATGGATCAGATAACGCAATGCTATTGTGGTTTAGTTGGGATCTTTTCAAACTAGTAGGTTCTACACATATGTTCCATAATACAAACCCCAGGGTAACCACAAATAAAATATTTTAAATAAATGCAAGCTCCAGAGTGACTAAAAAAGTAAATAGCCAGGAACAGTACAGAACAACTGCTGGGGCCACATCAGTGACCGGATGCACAGTGTACACCAGTGTGGACAAGCTGGATCAGCTGCCATCCCACACAGAACTGTACGTTCCCAAGGCTAAAGAGGCCAGCACCCCTCCCCTACAAGCATGGCAGTGTACTAACAGCAAAGCTTTACCTCAGCCAAGCTCCAATTGCTGAATTAATGAACAATTTTTGACTACTGAAAATAAACCCCAAGTTCAGATAAACCTGGAATAAGAGATAAGGTACTGGTTTTTGCCTGAAAGAGAGGGGTGAGGCTGACTAAAAAAGAAAAACAGAATAAAAACCAGGCTTTTTGAGTCAGACAGCACAAAATATTTGTAAAGGGCTGGATCCTAAAAAAAAAAAAAAAGAGGTACATAAAGTCTGGAGATACACAGAACCATGGACAAGCTAAGCTCTTGAATGACAAAACCCAAGGAGCAGGGCTCCTGCTTTTTTGTGTGTATGTTTTGTCTCTACTACTTAACAACTCACTAGATAGAACTGCAAGGGTTCTCAGACTCCAGCATTGCCCCAGACAAAGGTGGAATTAAGTTTGCCTGAGAAACAAAGTAACTAATCAGGTGAAAGGTGTTCAATCACTAAAAGCTGTAGCTTCCCCAAAAGAAAGGTGGGGACCAGCTCAAGTGGAATCCCTCTCTCAAGGAATTCAGGCCTCAGAGACTGGAAAACTGAAGCAATTAAAGCCAAACTACAACCTCACCTATGTCTCAATCTCACCCCCAGCAGGGAGAGCCTACTGAAGTGATAGGCACCACACCACTTTACACTGGTGGAAAGCTGTGAGCACACAAGCACAACATACTGGGCAGGATAGGAAAAACACAGAGTCTAGAGGCTTCACAGAAAAGTCTGCAACCTTCTGGGTCTCACCCTCAGGGAAAATGGATGCATGCAACTCATTTCCCCTGAGAGAAGGCGAGTCTGGTCTGGAAAAATCTAACTGGGGTCTATAATATCTGAGGAGACCCTTCTCACACACACAAAAGAAGCTTCATATAGGCAGGGCAAGAAACAGAAAACAAGAACGGAAAAAATCTGATCAGTTAAAGAGAACCTATGCTAGAGGTCTAGAATAAGCTGAACTGAGTGCAAAAGAACAGATAGAGCACAAAGCCATCCAGCAAGAAAACCCTAGGTAAAAAAGTGAAAACAGCCTCCAGAATAAACTAATTAAGGAAATCAAGGACCTAGATGACAGCAAAAATTAACAACCTGCTAGGAAAGTCAAAGATATGACCCAGTCAGTGGAACAAACCAACAATTTAAATGAGATACAGAAGTTGAAACAACTATTTCAGGATGTTCTCATCAAAAGTCAACTCAACAAGTTGAGGGAGGATATAAATAAGGCATTGGGCAAACAAAAAGAAGATACTGAAAGTTTGAAAAAACAAATTACAGAACTTGTGGGAATAAAAGGCACAGTAGAAGAAATGAAAAAAAAAAAAAGGAAATCTCCAACAATAGATTTGAAGAAGCAGAAGAAAGAATTAGTGAACTAGAGGACTGGACATCTGAAATCCAACACACAAAAGAAAATATAGGGAAAGGAATGGGAAAATAAAAGCAGATTCTCAGGGAATTGAATGACAACATAAGTGCACGAATATACTAATGTGGATGTTCCAGAAGGCAAAGAAAAGGGGAATGAGGATAAAGACTAATGGAGGAAATAATCACTGAAAAATCCCCATCTCTTATGAAAGACATAAAATTACAGATCCAAGAAGTGCAGCATGCCCCAAACAGAATAGATCCAAATAGACATACTCCAAGACACTTATTAATCAGACTGTCAGATATCAAAGAAAATGATAGAATTTTGAAAGTAGCAAGAGAGGATCAATCCATCACATACAAGGGATGCCCAATAAGACTGTGTGGATTTCTCAGCAGAATCCATGGAGGTGAGAAGGCAGTGGTATGATATATTTAAGATACTAAAAGAGAAAAACTGCCAACTAAGAATTCTATATCCAGCAAAATTGTCCTTCAAAATAAGAGGGAGATTAAAACATTTTCAGACAAATAATCACTGAGAGAATTTGTGACTGAGAGATTGGCTCTGCAAGAAATACAAAAGGAAGCACTACAGGCAAATAGGAAACAGCAAGAGAGAGAGGAGTAAATAAAAGTGTAGAAATGAAGACTATCAGTAAAGGTAAAAAGAGAGAAAAAAACTAGATATGACATATAAAATCCAAAAAAGCAAAATGGTAGAAAAGAAACTGAGTTTACAGTAATAACACTAAATGTTAATGGATTAAATTCCCCAATCAAGAGACATAAACTGGAAAAATGGATTAAAAAAAACAGGAACCATCTGTATATTGTCTACAGGAGACTCATTTTAGACCCAAGGACAAAAATAGGCTGAAAGGGAATGGTTGTGAAAAGATATTTAATGCAAACAACAATCAGAAAAGAGCAGGAGTAGCTATACTAATATCCAACAAATTAGACTTCAAATGTAAAATAATTAAAAGAGACAAAGAAGGACACTATGTATTAATAAAAGGAACAATTCAACAAGAAGACATAACAATCATAAATATTTATGCATCAAGCCAGAGTGCTCCAAAATATATGAGGTGAACACTGAAAACACTGAAGGAAGAAATAGACACCTTGACAATAATAATTGGAGACTTCAATTCCCTGCTATCATCAATGGATATAACATCTAGTTAAAGTACCAATAAAGAAACAAAGAATTTGAACAATACAATAAATGAACTAAATTTAACAGATGTTTACAGAACACTACACCCCTAAACAGCAGGATAAACCTTTTTTTCAAGCTGTCATGAATAATTCTCAAGGCTAGACCATATGCTGGGTCACAAACCAAGTCTCAATAAATGTAAAAAAAATGGAAAACATTTTTGTGGATCATAAAGGAATGAACTTGGAAATCAATAATAGGCAGAGGTCCAGAAAATTCACAAATATATGGAGGCTAAACAACACACTATTAAACAACCAGTGGATCAAGGAAGAAATTACAAGAGAAATCAATAAATATCTCAAGGCATATGAAAATGAAAACACAACATACCAGAATTTATGGAATGCAGCAAAGGCAGTCCTAAGGGGGAAAATTGTTGCCTTAAATGCCTATATCAAAAAAGAAGAAAGAGCAAAAGTGAAGGAATTAACTGTTCACCTGGAAGAACTAGAGAAAGGACAGTAAACTAATCCCAAAGCAAACAAAAGGAAAGAAATAACAAAAATTAGAGCAGAAATGAATGAAATTGAGAACATGAAAGCAATAAAAAAAAAAGCCAGAATTTGGTTCTTTGAGAAAATCAATAAAATCAATAGACCCTTCGTTAGGTTGACAAAAAGAAAAACAGAGAAAATGAAAATAAATAAAATCAGAAATGGAGGAGGAGACATAACCACCGACCCTGCAGAAATAATGTAAAGAGAGGATACCATGAGCAACTATATGTTAATAATCTAGACAATGTAGATGAAATGGACCACTACCTAGGAAGGCATGAACACCAACATTGACTTGAGAAGAAATAGGTGACCTCAACGAACCAATCATAAGTAAAAAGATTGAATCAATCATCAAGAAACTTCCCAAAAAGAAAGTCCAGGACCATAACACTTCACATGTGAATTCTATCAAGCATTCAGGAGAAAATTAGTACCAATCCTGCACAAACTCTTCAAAATAATTGAAGAGGAAGGAAGACTACCTCACTCATTCTATGAAGCCAACATTACCCTCATACCAAAGCTAGACAAAGATACCACAAGGAAAGAAAGGTACAAACCAATCTCTCTAATGAATATAGATGAAAAAATCCTCAACAAAATACTTGCAAATCGAATCCAGAAGCACCATGTCCAAGTGAGATTTATTCCAGTTATGCAGGATGGTTCAACATAAGAAAATCAATTATTGTAATACACCATATCAACAAATCAAAGCCTAAAACCACATAATTATCTCAAGTGATGCAGAAAAGGCATTTGAAAAAATTCAACATCCTTTCTTGATGAAAACACTTCAAAGGATAGGAATAGATGGGAACTTCCTCAACATGATAAAGGGAATATATGAAAAACCGACAGCTAACGTTATTCTCAATGGGGAAAGACTGAAAGCTTTCCCCCTAAGATCAGGAATAAGACAAAGATGTCCAGTGTCACCACTGTTATTCACCACTGTGCTGGAAATTCTAGCCAGAGCAATTAGACAAGAAAAAGAAATAAAAGGCATCCAAATTGGAAAGGAGGAAGTAAAACTTTCACTGATGATATGCTATATGTTAAAAACCTCAAAAGATCTACAGCAAAGTGACTAGAGCTAATAAATGAGTACAGCAAAGTGACAAGATACAAAATCAACACCCAAAAATTAGAAATGTTTCTATACACAACTAATGAGCAATCTGAGGGGGAAATCAAGAAAAAAAATCAATTTATAATTACAAACAAGGATATATATATCAATATTGGTATATATAATATATATATCAAGGATTGATATATCAATATCAATTGATATATATTATATCAATATATAATTACAAACAAAAGACCTATACTCAGAAAACTATAAGAAATTGCTAAAAGAAATCACAGAAGACCTAAATAAGTGGAAGGGCATACCATGTTCATAGATTGGAAGACTAAATATAGTGAAGATGTAATTCTACCCAAACTGATCTATAGATTCAATACAATACCAATTAAAATCCCAACAACATACATAGCAGAAATAAAAAAAAAGCAATAATAAGATTTATTTGGAAGGGCAGGTGCCACAAATAGCTAAAACTATGTTGAGAAAGAAAAATGAAGTGGGAAGTCTCACACTACCTGACTTCAAAGTATATTATGAAGCTACAGTGGTCTAAACAGTATGGTACTGTCATAAACATAGATATATTGACCAATAGAATGGACTAGAGTGTCCAGATATAGACTTTCTCATCTACAGACAATTGATATTTGATAAAGCCGTCAAGCCAACCTAACTGGAACAGAACAGCTTCTTCAATAAATGGTGCTTGGAAATCTGGACATCCATATGCAAAAGAATGAAAGAGGAATCATATCTCACACCCTATACAAAAATTAACTCAAAATAAATCAAAGACTTAAACATTAGAGCTAAGACCATAGAACTTTTAGAATAAAATGTAGGGAAATATTTTATAAAACGTGTAATAGGAGGTGTTTCCTAGATCTTACACCCTAGGCACAAGCATTGAAGAAAGAAATAGATAAGTGGAAACTCCTCAAATTTAAACACTTTTGTGCCTCAAAGAATTTTGTCATGAAAGTAAAAAGGCAGCCTACACAATAGGAAACAATATTTGGAAACCACATATCAGATAAGGGTTTAGTATCCAGAATATCCAAAGAGATTCTTCAACTTAACAACAAAAAGACAAACAACCCAATTAAAAAATGGGCAAAAAACACTTCTCAGAAGTGGAGACACAAATGGTGAAAAGACACATGAAAAAATGCTCAACTTTATTGGCCATTTGGGAAATACAAATCAAAACCACAATGAGAGGACTTCCAGGAAGATGACCAAACAGAGTAGCTGAAATTAGCCCTGCTCCATGGAATGCACAGGAAGGTGACTGAGGCAGCAATTCAGGAATGTGGCTGACCTGGGAGAGCCTTCTACACCACATAGTGCAGCCCTAGTTGCAGAGGCCAAGGAACTGAGAGGCAGAAAGGTGGAGCCTGGCATGGAGGCCTGGAGCCTGTGGGAGTGCACAGACTAGAGCCAGGAACTAAGAAGTAAACCAGGCCACATTCCTTGAACACACTACCCTCACCAGCACAGTCCAGTGACTGGTGACTCACCCCACACACCACACTAAGGGTAATTTAAAGAATACAAAGAGAAAGAAGGAAAAGAATATATAGATATGGCAAATAAAACAAAAGTGATAAGATGGTGGATTCAACAAATGCCTTTTCAGTAATAACTTTGAATGTTAACAGACTAAACTTAACAATTAGAAGATACAGATTGGCAGAATGGATTAAGAAACATAATCCAGATATGTGCTGCTTAGAAGAAACTCATCTTAGACACAAGGATAAAATAGATTGAAAATGAGAAGATGGGAAAAGATCTTCCATGCAAACTATAACCAAAAAAAGCAAGAGTAGCTATATTAATATCAGACAGAATAGGTTTTAAATGTAAAGACATCATAAGAGACAAAGAACAGCGTATACTAATTAAAGGATCAATTCACCAAGAAGATATAACGATCATAAATGTTTATGCTTCCAACCAAGGAGCTCCAAAGTACATGAGACAGACATGGGCAAAACTGAAAGAAGCAATAGAGGTTTCAACAATAATAGTAGGATACTTCAATATACCACTCTCCTCTATAGGCAGAACAACCAGATAGAAGATCAGCAAGGAAATAGAGAAGTTAAATAACTTGATAAATGAATTAGACCTAACAGACATATATAGGTCATTGGACCCCAAAGCACAAGGACACACATTCTTCTCTAGTGTTCATGGAACATTCTCCAGTATAGATAATATGCTGGGGTATAAAACAGGTCTTTATAAATTTTAAAATATTGAAATTATTCAAAGCACTTTCTCTGATTACAATGAGATGAAGCTGGATCTCAATAACCACCAAAGAATGAGAACATTCACATTAAATAACACACGCTTAAACAACCAGTGGGTCAAAGAAGAAATTGCTAGAGAAATCAGTAGCTATCTGGAGATGAATGAAAATGAGAATACAACTGATCAGAACTTATGGGATGCAACAAAGGCTGCACTGAGAGAGAAATTTATTGCCCTAAATGCCTGTATTTAAAAACAAGAAAGAGCAAAACTCGAGTATTTCACAGCATACCTCAAGGAACTTGAGAAAGAACAACAAACTAACCCCAAAGCAAATAAGAAAAGAGACATAACACAGATTAAAGCAAAGATAAATAAAGGTAGAACAAAAGAACAATAGAAAGAACAAATAAAACCAGAAGTTGGTTTTTCAAGAAAATCAATAAAATTGATGGGCCATTAGCAAGACTGACAAAGAAAAAAGGAGAGAGGATGCAAATAAACAAAATCAGAAATGAGAATGGGTATGTGTATTAGTTAGGGTTCTCTACCCTAACAGAATCAACAGGCAATATTCATAAATATAAAATTTATAAAAATGTCTCAGGAACATAGAGTCCAAAATCTGTAGGGCAGGCTGTGAAGCTGATGATTCCGATGGAGGGTCTGGACGAACTCCAGGAAAGGCTCACCAGCCAAAACAGAAAGAGAACCTGTCTCTTCTGAATCCTCCTTAAAAGGCTTCCAGTGATTAGATTAAGCATCACTCATTAAAGAAGACACTTCCCTTGACTGATTACAAATGGAATCATCTGTGCATGCAGCCAACATGATCATGATTTAATTCTATGAAATGTCCTCATAGCAAAAGACAGGCCAGCACTTGCCCAATCAGAGAAACAGGTACCACCACTTGGCTAAGTTGACATATGAACCTAACCATGACAGTGTATTACCACAAGCCCTGAAGAAATAAAAGAAATCATAAGAGGATACTATGAACAACTATATGCCAACAAATTAGACAACTTAGATGAAATGGACAAATTCCTAGAGACACACAAAGAAGCTACACTGATTCAGGAAGAAATAGAAGATCTCAACAAACCAATTGCAAGTAAAGATATTCAATCAGTAATCAAAAATCTTCCTACAAAGAAAAGTCCAGGGCCAGATGGCTTCACATGGGAATTTTTATCAAACATTCTAAAAAGAAGTAACACCAATCCTGCTCCAACTTTTCCAAAAATTGAGGAAAAAGGAACTCTACCTAACTCATTTTGTGAAGCTAATATTATTTTAATACCAAAACCAGGTGGAGATACCATAAGAAAGAAAAACTACAGGCCAATCTCCCTAATGAATGTAGAAGCATAAATTCTCAAAGAAATAATAGGAAATCAAATCCAACAACACATTAAAAGAGTTATATACCATGACCAAGTGGGGTTTTTACCAGGAATGCAAGGATGGTTCAACAGAAGGAAATCAACTAATGTAATACAGCACATTAACAAAATGAAAGGGAAAAATCACATGATCTTGATTGATGCTGAAAAAATTCAGCATTCTTTTCTGCTAAAAACATTCCAAAAGAAGAGAATCACAGGTAACTACCTCAATATGATAAAGGGAATATATGAAAGACCAATAGCCAGCATCATACTCAATGGAGAGAGACTGAAAGCTTTCCCCCTAAGATCAGGGGCAAGACAAGATAGTGTCACCACTATTATTCAGCATTGTGCTAGAAGTTCTAGCTAGAGCAACCAGGCAGGACAAAGAAATAAAAGGCATCCAAATTGGAAAGGAAGAAGTAAAACTCTCATTATCTGCAGATGATATAATATCATGCTTGGAAGATCCTGAAAAATCTACAGCAAAGTTACTTGAGCTAATAAAGAAATTCAGCAAGGTGACAGAATATAAAATTCATGTGCAAAAATCAGTAACATTTCTATACACAAGCAATGACATTGCTAAGGAGTCAATTAAGGAAAAAATTCCATTCAAAATAGCAACTAAAAGCATCAAGTACTTAGGAATAAACTGAACTACGGATATAAACGCCTTATACACAGAAAACTACATACATTGCTAAAAGAAATCAAAGGAGATCTAAATAGGTGGAACGACATTCCCTGCTCATGGGTAGGTAGGCTAAACAAAGTTAAGATGTCAATTCTCCCCAAATTGATTCACAGATTCAACACAGTACTGATCAAAATTCCAACAACCTACTTTGAAGATTTGGAAAAGCTAATTACCAAAATCATCTGGAAGGGAAAGAGACCCTGAATAGCTAAAACCACCCTAAAAAAGAGAAAAGAACAAAGTAGGAGGATTAACACTCCCTGACATTAAAACCTATTATAAAGCAACAGTGGTCAAAACAGAATGCTACTGGCACAAAGATAGAAGCATTGGCCAATGGAATCGAATTGAGAGTGCAGAAATAAACCACCAAATTTATGGTCAATTGCTTTTTTTTTTAATAAACTTTTTTATTAATTAAAAAACTTAACAAAAGAAAATTAAAATATCATTCCATTCTACATATACAATCAGTAATTCTTAATATTATCACATAGTTGCATATTCATCATTTCTTAGAACATTTGCATCGATTTAGAAAAAGAAATAAAAAGACATCAGAAAAAGGAATAAAACGATAATAGAGAAAAAAAGATTATACCTACCATACCCCTTACCCCTTGCTTTCATTTATCACT
>PVIY010034814.1:0-26838 GCA_004026745.1 Myrmecophaga tridactyla
ATATTTAACTAAATTTAGGAAATAATTGTAAATGTGCTACTAATTCTTGGAACAAACAAATAATGAATTAGTTTCAGGGTTCTCAGTATAGTTTTTCAGATAACATTCTATGATAGTATAATATAGTTATCCTTCACTTCATATTTTGGTTTTGTAACACAATCATAAAGTAGTTCTCACAAAAAATAATAGAGAACTTCAATCATTTCCTGAAAGTTTTCATATTTTTCATATTCAAATCATCCTCTTTTGAAGCAACCCTATCCATAGTCTCTCTTTCGATTGGTAAGTGAACTAACTCAGCCAGATCCACATTTAGTAACAGCTTTTCCTGGATCCAGAGGAATTGTCCAACATTTCCTTTCTGAACACTACAGGAAATCCTGTATCTTTCACAAGATTTTTTTCTTATATGTTTTTGGCTTGTGCAAATGCCCCCATTAGGTTGGGTGGAGGGGGACAAAGGTGTTCAGAGGGATGCTAATTTTTAAACTTGTTAATTTATTAGAGAATTTTGCTTTCTTACGTGACTTTCCAATTGCTGGCACTAGACTACTGGGCCTTGAACAACTTCCTATAACGTGAAAGTTTCGGTCAAATCGTACATGACCTGATGTTCCCATAAAGCATTATGAGGATTGACATTTGGATAGTTCAGACCAGAATGGTTTTAGTCTAATAATCTGGAAAAGTCCCCTAAAACTCCACTTCTTTTTGATTGTATGGCTGTAGATTGGACCAAAGTTGCCTCGATTCACTTTCTCTCAAACCCATTCAGATAGACAAAGCCAGGGAGAGGACCAGGCACATCAAAGGCAAGACTGAGAAGTTAATGACGAACCTTGGCCTTTCAGCACTCAATGTTAACCAAAGTTCAAACTCCTGCAGTTCGCCTAGAAACTCCCTATCAATTTAATTCACGCAAATATGTTTTTCAGCTCGAACATATTGGCATGTGGGGATGATACCTTTGGGGGTAAAATATTTCTGTATTTTAGCTTAGCCACCAAATGGAAACAAAATACAATTTTAAATAATATCGTAAGGAAAAAAGCCTAAGCAGTAGTTGACAGGGATCAGGGGAAAAGTATATTAATATGAGAATTTTACTTCCTGGACCACATAAACCTTGCAAAGGTAAATAGTTTACAGCCAACTGAGATTATGTTTGTAAGTGTGAAAATCAGCCTGTGCCAGCACTGCCCAAACTTGCCTGAGCACATCAGAATCACCTTTGGAGCATGTTAAAAATAGCTTGCCTGGCTCCTCCCATAGATTCTAATCAGTAGATCTGGAAGTAGAGTCCAGGAAGTGATATTCTTAATAAGCATCCCAGGACTTCTTATATTCATAAATGTTTAATAAACACTGATGTCATCACACGAAGTTGTCATTCTTCATTAAGAATGAAGGTGACTAATTAGTGAACACAGTATCTCCACATGATCTGTGATGTCAACATAGAAAGTAAAATACAAATAGGCTTTGGCATGGGCAGAAGTTGGGATGGTTTAGCATTGCCTCTTAGCAACTTAAGCCCTTGAGTAACTTGACATTTCTAAGCCTCTGTTTCCTTGTCTGTAAAATGAGTATAACACCCACCTACAGCATTGTTACAGAACTAAATAAGATAACTAAACTAGAGAACTCAGCTCAGTATACATCATATAGTATGTGTTCACTAACGAATAATTCCTTCACCCTTACATTGCTGAAAATGGGCCAGATAAGTAGAATATAGGGCAAGACAAGCCATGAGTTTTGACATTCCTTATAGCCGCCAGAGGCATGCAGTCATTCCCCTTACCTCCCAGGCCCCAAACTGCTGTTTTTTCTACAGTCCCAGTGGCACAATCACACATTCCTTTGGATGCTACCCAATCATTTTGTGCCTCTTCTTTCCCCACAAGGGGATCATACCCACACTGTGCTCTCCCCTTTATTCTGTCACCACTTCCCCTTCCGTTACTTGGAACAGGCATCATCTGCCCCAACAAATCTAATTATTTTCCTTTCTCTCTTTTGCTCAAAAACCTCTGAAAACTTCCTCTTACCTGTCCCAAACTTCACTCTGCTTCTATGTGCTCCAGGTGAATGCCACTCCAGACTGCTTCTGTGCATCCCACTCTGGTGTGGTCTACAGTGTGGAGAGAACATCACAGTCACTGGCCTGCTCATACTCGCATAGGTTTCTCTTCTTTTGGGCCTTTCTTTTTCTCATCCCTGTTTAATGCCTTTCCCACTCCCCAACTGAGCATCATCAGATCTGGATTCAAATTCTGACAGTTCCACTCACTTCGTCTGTGACATGAGGCAAACTATTTAATCCTTCTGGACCTCAGTATCCATCTTTAAGGGAACAATTGGTAATAATAATACCAATCCACAGGGTCACTGTGAGAATTAAATGCATTAATAGGTTCATCCATGTAAAGTGCTTATGACTATGTATACTGTATGTATATATAATATATGTATGTATATATACCACATGTGTATGTACACTGTATGTGTATATGTCATATGTGTATGTATATATACCACATGTGTATGTACACTGTGTGTGTCATATATGTATGGATATATACCACATGTGTATGTACACTGTATGTGTGTCATATATGTATGGATATATACCACATGTGTATGTACACTGTATGTGTATATGTCATATATGTATGTATATATACCACATGTGTATGTACACTTCATGTATATATGTATCATGCATGTATGGATATATACCACGTGTATGTACACTGTATGTGTATATGTCGTATATGTATGTATATATTCCACATGTGTATGTACACTGCATGTATATATGTATCATGCATGTATGGATATACACCACACACACAGTACTTAGCCTAGTAGCTGGCACAGGGTAAGCACTCAATGAATGAATGAATGTTTGCTCTTGGTTTTTTTTAGTTCCCTTTTGTCTTTCACCGCCTTTTGAGGATGTTCACCTTTTGGGGTAGAGGAATGAAAATGGTTGATGTTCTTGGAGAGACTGGTACCTCTGAGTTTCAGGGCTTTGCTGGCATAGGAACAATCTGGAGGCCTCAAGTTTCTGAAAGAATACATATTAAACTTTTTGTAGAGTTTTAGACAGAGCCCTGGGTATTCTCTAGGGTTTTAGGAATTCTATTGGTTAGGGCTAGGTATATTGTGGCTATTTGCAATATCTGGCTGAAGCTTGCATAAGAGCAACCTCCAGAATGACCTCTTGACACTATTTGAAATCTCTTAGACATGAAACTTGATTTTGTTTCATTTCTTTTGCCTCTTTTGGTCAAGAAGGCATTTGGTGAGTAGGATCATAAGTTAAGATGTGACTCACCTCCTGCGGGGAGGGTCTTAATCCTCTTACCGGAGTTCTTTATAAGAGAATGAAATTCAGACACAAAGACACAGAAGTTGAAAGAGAAAGCCATAAAAACAGAGAGGAAGCCACAGAAGCTGGATGCTATAAAACCCAGAAGAGAAGGAGGAGACCAGCAGACAAAGCCATGTGCCTTGCTTTCTGCCAGAGGAGCCCAGGATTGCTGGCAGCCTGTCTTAAGGAAAAAGGTATCATTTTGATGATGCCTTGATTTGGTAATTTTCATGGCTTCGGAACTTTAAGCTTGTAAACTCATAAATTCCTGTTGTTAAAAGCCAGTCTATTTCTGGTATATTGCACTTCAGCAGCTTTAGCAAACTAAAGCAAATAATTAATTACATATTCCTCTATTGTTTCCAATTTCATACCAGTTAAACAACACTGAAATAAACATTGTTTTCAGAAATCTTTTGTCCTCAATTCTGAATATTTCTTTGGGGTAAATCCCTGGAGGGGGGTTGCTTGGGTCAGAAAAGATTAACCTTCTTAAGACTCTCGATACATATTGCAAAACATCTGCAAAAAAGGTGTGCCATGAACAGCCCCATCAGCAAAGTCTGAGACACTTAAAAGTCCATATTTAGCCTTGGAGCCATGATGAATAGCCCCTCCAGTTTCTGAGCAGAGGTTGTGACAGGGGACTTATCAAAGCACTCAAGAGGTACTGAGACTGCTTCTTGCTTCTTACTTTGTTCAAAAGGACCTCAGATATATCAAAGGAACAACAAACTTCAACCAACTCCCATGGCTCAATCCTTCCCTACATCTTTCCACCATCTTTTTAGTGAACTCCAGCCCCACTCCCAAGGCACCAACTCTATAACTGATCAGCATGCATAATACCACCCTGAAATTCACATCACCACCCCATTTTTTAATTTTAAGATTAAGAAATACCTTTTAATTTGGATAAATAAAGCTCAAAAAGGTGGTGTTCTCAGCCGTGGTGTCAGGCCTTCCTTTGCATCCCTGGGGCCTGTGGCTGGCGGGTCCTCTCCCCTCAGCTGTTGCACACCAGGCCCCGCCATCAATGACTGGCTGGGGCTCTGGAGAGGAGCTCGTCCAGGCTGCCCACCTTTGGTCTGGGGCTGTCAGTGGGCCCCACCGCCATCGTGGTGTCCTCATATATCTGGACCACGCACAGCTGGGCCAGGTCAGGTTCATGATCTCTCAGCTAATAGGGCTTCTTAATCAGCGTGTGCCTGGGGCTGATCTCCAGGGTGGGCTGCATCTTCTGTGTGTGGGTCCTGGCCAGCTGCTGCAGGCAAAGGAAAGGCCAGGCAGCCCCATCTCTAGCACAGTGATCATAACGAGGTGGGTGACCAGGCGAAGAGTCCCCTTTACTCTGGTGACACACAGCCTCTGCGCATTTCTCATCCGGGCCATGGCATGCTCTGTATCCTCAGACAGGTGCTTGCCAGCTGGGGACCTGCCCTCCACCTGCTCCTCCTTGTAATGATGGACAACGATGTCCATTTCCACAGAAACCAGCTTCCTCTTGTCAAGTGCACAGTGATGTAGCAGGGTCAGCTCATTAAACTGTTCACAGCGGGAAAGAACCTCCGTGTCTTTCTGCCTCGAGGCCTCAGAGTAGGGCAAATGCTCCGCCAGGTGCTGGCTGGGGGCACAGAGGTAGTAGATGTGGGAGGGCTCGGACCGCAGCGACTTTGCAATCTCCTCCTTCACCTCCTGCTCTGCAATGGTCAAGATGCCCTCCCTCATGAACAAGCCATTATCCTCAAAAAGCTTCACATATTTCTCAGCATTTTTCTTTACTCTGGTCAACAAAAAACTTTATTAACCTCAGCTGCAGAGTGTTTCCTGATGAGTGCGCTCTCCCGGCCGAGGCTCCTGGATATGTCCTTACTGTCCACCAACACCTTGAATGAAGTGTAGCCACTTGGGCAGGATGTCAGGAGGTCTGGAGGAGGACTCTGCACTGCCTGGCATCATGCTGGAACCCAGCTCCCAGCTCAGAACAAATGTGAATGGTTTCGGCTCAGCCCTCGAGGTGTCGGTGCTCTGTAGTGTTGTCTCGTTACTGATCCACCTACGCATGCGTGCATGGATGTGGCCATAAAAGACTACACCTAACAAGCAGTTCAAAGCTATGGGGCCCACCCCACCCAGCCTGGGCAGGCTACTCCCAGCAGAGCAGTCAGCCCTACAGACAGCAGAGTTACGGTAGTTACAGTGGACACTTCAGACCATGGTGGAGCAGCTACCATTCTTCTCATAGGCAGATCCAGAACCCAGGCCAAGGCACCCAGTCAGCTCCCCGGGGATATGGTTCCACTGGTGGCTATAGCAATAGCCAGAGTTCCCAATTGTCTTACGGGCAGCAATCCTCCTGCCCTGTGGGCAGCGGCCAGTTCCCAGCAGCACCTGGGGAAGCTATGGTGGCAGTTCTCAGAGCAGCAGTTATGGACACCCCCAGAATGGGGGCTGTGGGCAACAGTCCAGCTATGGTGGACTGCAGCAAAGCAATGGACAGCAGCAGCAAATCTCCTATAATCCCCCTCAGGGCTATGGACAGCAGAACCAGTATAACAGTAGCAGTGGGGGTGGCAGAGGCAGAGCTAGGGAACTACAGACATGATCAGTCATCCATGAGCAGTGGTAGTGGCGGCTATGGGGGAGGCCAACAAGACCATGGGGGGCCTTGGTCAGGGCGCGATGATGGTTACAACCACAGCAGTCTTGGTTAGGAACCCAGAGGTCATGGAGGTGGCTGTGGAGGCAGTAGGGGCATGAGTGCAAGTGACCGGCCTCAATAAATGTGTTGGCCCTCAGGTCCAAGGATCATGTTATGACTCTGAACAGGATAATTCAGACAACAGCACCATCTTTCTGCAAAGTTTGGGAGAAAATGTTAAAATTCAGTCTGTGGCTAATTACTTCAAGCAGATTGGTATTTTTAAGACAAATAAGAAAACAGGGCAACCCATGACTAATCTGTCCACAGACAGGGAAACAGACAAGCAGAAGGGAGAGTCTCATTTGATGACCCACCTTCTGCTAACGCTGCCACTGGCAGGTTGGATGGTAAAGAATTCTCAGGAAATCCTATCACGGTCTCCTTTGCTCCTTGGGTGCAAACTTCAATGGGGTAGTGGCAGTGGTCATGGAGGCCATGGCGGTGGCGGTGGCCGGGGAGGATCCCTCAGCGGAGGTGGTGCCTGTGGAAGACAGCAGCAAGCTGGGGACGGGGTGTGTCTAATCTGACAGGTGAGAACATAAACTTCTCTTGGAGGAATGAGAGCAACCAGTGTAAGCCCCTAAACCCGAGGGCCCAGGAGGGGTCCACGAGGCTCTCACATGGGGGTAAACTATGGAGATGGTCGTCATGGTACCATGACGCCTTGGGGCAGCTACCAAGGCCTTGGTGGGGACCATGGGGGCTTCCGAGGGGGCAGGGGTGATGGAGACAGAGGTGGCTTTGGCCCCAGCAAGGTGATTCCAGGGATGGGCACAAACAGGGTCGCAGGGAGAGGCTGCCTTAGCCTGGTCCTGAGGCTCTCCAGAAGAGCTTTTCTTCCTGTATCCAGCATTTCCCTCATTATTTTGTAATGATTTGTAAAAATTCCTCATCCACCTATGGGTTTTTTTGTGTCAAGACATGTAATTGTAGCCATACCTCTGGTTCCCATTTAAAAACATCGTTTTTTTATGGTAGTTTCATTTCCAGCGCATAAAAGAAGCTCCGGACACTGGGCAATACGTCTGTCTTGTGGTGCAGGGAGTAGAGGGGCTTGTCATAGGCCTGTGTGATGCAGTGGTAAAATTCCTCGTGTCACCACTTGCCCACATCCTTGGCATCCATCGCCCAGATTGCCTGTAAAGTGTTAGACTGCTCCCTTTAACACGTGGGGGAAGCCATCAAAGCTACTGTACTTTGTGACCACATCTCATACCCGAGCCTTGCTGGCAAACTCTCTTCAGTCTGATTTGCGGTAGATGATTATTTTGGTCCCAGTTCTAACTCCCAAAGCTTCAGCAATTTCAAACCCTCTATGCTGTCAGAAAACCACTGTGACCCAGGCAGGCTTCCTGGGCCCACCAAATGGACACAGACCTCAACTTTGCCGCCCAGCTTGAAGGCAGAGTAGAAACCTACTCTGACCTTGCAGCCGGCCTCAGCCTGACTCTGAGCGCATCCAGGAAGGCCTTTGATTCTGAGCTGGCAATTGTCCCCAGGTGGGACACCAGCTCGTGTGCCATGCCAATGTCGGTGTCCTGAGTCCTGGAGACGCCTTCCTCAGCATCAGGCTGCAAGTGAATCTCCATTGCTGGGGACATCTGGCCTTCCGGCAGCAGCTTATGACACAGGTTTCCCAAGGTATCATGGCTGTTGGAAATCAGTTCTTGAATAAACGCCTAGAGCACAACGATGCCCCAGAGCTTTTGGTCCCAGCCTGAAACTCATGTATGGAGATGGAACCCTACACGGTCTCTGTGCTGCACATGAGAATGCGGGCGCTCCTCCTCCTTCTTTTCAGCAGCCTGTGTGCTGTACATCCATCCAGCATGGAAGCTGGTGGCAGCCAGGCTTTGCCTGGGATCTCCTAACTGGCCTGTGGTTCTCTAAGGACCCAGAACTGGTTTTCCTCCCCGGGCAACAGGCTGCAAGTGGTCAGTCCCCAGCAATGGTACCCACAGCTCACACTCATTTCAGTGCTTCCCATGTGCCCCACACGGCTACCACCACTCCATCGGTAGCCAGCTTACCTTCTCATTTGTTACCTTCGTAACATTAACCACAACCAGGAATTTTTTTTACTGCCTGTTCATCATCTGCTCCCCCCATTATCATGTAAGCTCCAGGAAGGACACTGTTATCTTATTCATCATCATGACCCCAGCACATGGCCCTCCACCTGGCACAGAGCAGGTGCTCAGTAGATATTTGTTAAATGATTGAAAGAGTCACCTTTGTCTTCCTAAGAGCTTCCTATATCTGCCACCCTAAGTTTATAAGAGTTGTTTTAGGGTTCAAAAAACAGATGTAAATTTTCAATACTTACTTAGAATCCTTAAAGAATTCAAATGGTGAGATATGGCCAATTATTATAATACCAAGTGGGATGAAGTTTCTTGACTGGCATAGTCTATTTTGTCAGTAACATCTACTTGTTATTCATAGCCTGCCTGGATGATGTGAGTCTCAGCAAGCATAAAGTGAACTCTCTCTCTGTCTCTGTGAGCTCTTTTAAGGACCCCAGTAAACTATTAAGACCCACCTTAAATGGGTGGAGTCATATCCCCAGTTAATCAAAAGGTCCTACTCTCAATTGGGTGTGTCTCCATAGAAGTAATCTAATCAAAAGGTCACACCCACAACTGGGTGTGTCACATCTCCATGGGAGCAACCTAATCAAGAGGTCCCACCCTGCAATATCGAATCAGGAGTAAAAGAACACGGCTTTTCTGAGGTACATAATAGCTTCAAACGAGCACAAAGAGCATCCAGGAGGAGGAAAAAACACAAGGAGAGTCCTGGAGACAAAAGAGAAAGCAAGAACAGTATAAGGAATTTTTCAAAAGCTTGTTATATTATATTATATTATATTATATTATATTATATTATATTATATTATATTATATTATATTATATTATATTATATTATATTATATTATATTATATTATATTATATTATATTATATAAATCCACAGACATAAAATATAGAATATAGGTTACCAGGATATAGAATGAGGCTAAAGAAATGGGAACAGTTGCTTAATAAGTGCAGAATGTTAACTAGGTTGAACTTAAATGTTTGGAAATGGACAAAAGTGATGGTAGCATGTTATTGTGACAATAGTCAACAGTGCTGAAAGGTGTGTGAGTGTGGTGGGAAGGGGACGTTAAGAGTCATGTGTTCCAGTCTGCAAGAATGTGTTGCAAGTCATGTGTTCCAGAATGCAATATACCAGAAGTGGAACGGCTTTCTAAAAAGGGGGAAATTATTTCACAATTCTAGGGCTGTGAAAATGACCAAATTAAAGCAAGGCTATAGAAATGTCCAATCTGAAGCATCCACGGAAAGATACCTTGGTTCAAGACAGCTAATGACGTTCAGAGTTTCTCTTTCAACCAGAAAGGAACATGGCAAACATGGCTACATCTGCTAGCCTTCTCTGCAGGCTTCTTGTTTCATGAAGCTCACTGGAGGTGCTTTCCTTCTTCATCTCCAAAGGTCTCTGGCTGCATGGTCTGCAAAGGTCTTCTGTTAGCCCTCATGGCTCTGATGCTTTTTCCAAAATGTTTCCTCTTTTAAAGGATTCCAGTAAACTAATCAAGACCCACCTGGAATAGGTGGAGTCATATCTCCCTCTAATCAAAGGTTAATACCCACAGTTGGGTGTGTCACATCTCGGTGGAGATCATCTAATCAAGTTTGCAACCTACAGTGCTGAATAGGGAATTAAAAGAAAGGGCTGCCTCCACAAGATGGATCAGGATTGAAACATGGCTTTCCTAGGATACATAATCCTTTCAAACTGGTATACATGTATGCCACCAGAAGGAAAGCTGGAGGTTAAAACATGGGAATATATAACACAGTGAGTCTTGTGGTAGCCAATGATTATGATTAACCGTACAAGTGCAGGGAAGTTCTTTCATGGGCTGTAGCAGATCAGATGACACTATTGCACAGAGTTGGTGATGGCGGGGTATATGGGAGGAAGTGCGTCTGTTACAAAAAATGGACCATAGTTAACTGTAATATTTTAGTGCTCTTTTTCATCAACAGTAACAAAGGTACTACACCAATACTATGGTTCAATAATAGAGGTGGAATAAGGGATATGGGAGAATTTTTATTTTCTTTTTCTTTTCTGGAGAAATGAAAATGTTCTAAAATGGATAATAGGGTTATATGCACAATTATTTGATGACACTGTGAGTCAATGATTGTATACTTTGGATGATTTGTATGGTGTGTGAATATATCTCAATAAAGCTGCTTTAAAATTAAAGAACTATGCAGGAAGTCTATTATCACCACTCTAGTCAACATTTTAAAAGTGGTACTAGCCAGCGCAATATGGAAAGAAAAAAAAATACTTCATTAATGATGAAGGTTGTTCTAGTTTGCTAGCTGCTGGAATGCAATATACCAGAAACGGAATGGCTTTTAACAAGGGCGATTTAATAAGTTGCTAGTTTACAGTTCTAAGACCGAGAAAATGTCCCAATTAAAACAAGTCTATAGACATGTCCAATTTAAGGCATCAGGGGAACGATACCTTGGTTCAAGAAGGCCAACGACGTTCAACGTTTCTCTCTCAGCTGGAAGGGCACATGGCAAACATGGCAGTGTCGGCTAGCTTTCTCGTGGCTCTACCAAAAGGGCTCTCTCCAAAATGTTTCCTCTTTTAAAGGACTCCAGTAAGCAACTCCACCTTCGGTGCGTGGAGACACACCTCCATGGAAATCATTTAATCAGAAGTTACCACTCACAACTGGGTGGGTCACATCTTCATGGAAACAATCAAAATGTTCCCACTCAGCAATATTGAATGAGGATCCAAGGGCATGGCTTTTCTGGGGTCCACTACAGATTCAGACCAGCACAAAGGTGATGAGAAACAGACATTTTTTTCAATGAATGGTGCTATATCAAATGAATAGCCATATAGTAAAAACAAACATATAAAACTTGGTCCCTATTTTACACCACACATAAAAACTAATTCCAGTATAGGCCTTAATAAAAATAACTAATACAGGCCAGTGCAATGGTGGTTCAGTGGCAGAATTCTTGCCTGCCCTGCCAGTGACCCAGGTTTGATTCCTGGAATCTGCCCAGGCCAAAACGAACAAACAAACAAACAAACAAATGGAGAAAAATAGCTACTACAATTAAACTTACAGAAGATAAAATGGGTGAATACTTTTCCTTGGATTAAGGAAAGATTTTTTAAGCAGGGCACAGAAAGAAAAACTATCACAAAGGAAAAGATTATAAACTTTAACTCCATCAAAATCAGGAACTTCTGTTCATCAAAAGATATAACTAAGACAGTGAAAACACAAGCCATGGAATGGGAGTGAAAATGTGCCACATAGTTAACTAACAACAAGTCTTCATATCAGGATATATAAATAACTCTTATGAAACCACAAGAAAAATACAAACAATAGGAAAATAGGCAAAATATTTAAAAAGACATTTGATAGAGGATATCCAAATATCAATGATGTTATGAAAAGTTGCTGAAATCTCATCAGTCAAAAGGAAAATTCAAAATAAAACTATGAAGAGATACTACTATACACCGCTAAAATGGCTAAAATTTAAAAGATTAACAATACACAGTGCTGGAAAGTATGTAGAGTGACTCACTGATTATTGGTAGAAGAGTAGATTGGCACAATCACTTCAAAAACTGCTTGGCAGTATATACTAAAGCTGAAAACATGTATAGCCTATGAACCGTCAATTTTACTCCTAAGTACCTATCCGAAAGAAATGTATATATGGTTGCTAAAACATGTATACAGCAATCAAACAAATTTCTTCAAAATGCCCAGGTTTAAACAAAAGATTACAAAACATACAAAGAAACAAGAAGTGATGGCCCAGGCAAAGGAGAAGATTAAAGCATTAGAAACCATCAATGAGGAAGATCAGACCTAGGACATTCCAGAAAGACTTTTTAAAAATTGTCCTAACTATGTTCATAGAGCTAAAGGAAAATATGAACCTAAAAGAAATTATGAAAATGATAGATGAATACAAGAGAACATCAATAGAAAGATAGAAATTATGAAAAGGAACTAAATTGAGATGAAGACCACAGTAATACAAATTTAAAATTCTCCAAAAGGGGTTGTTTCAGTTTGCTAAAGCTGCCAAAATGCAATATGCCAGAAATAGAATGGCTTTTAAAAAGGGAATTCATTAAGCTGCAAGTTTATGGTTTTAAGGCCATAGAAACGTCCAAACTAAAGCATTCAAAGAAAGACATTTTAACTTCAAAGAAAGGGCTGATGAAGTTCATAGATTCTCTCTCAGCTGGGAGAGACACATGGCAATGTCTTCTAGCTTTCTCTACCAACTTCTTCAAACAGCTTCCCAGGGGGCATTTTCTTCTGCATCTCCAAAAGTCTCTGGCTATGTGGGCTCTAAAGCTTTTCCTAAAATGGTTCCCTCTTAAAGGGCTCTAGTAAACTTGAATGGGTGGAGACATATCTCCATGGAAACCATCTAATGAAAAGTTGCCACCCACAACTAGGTGGGTCACATCTCCATGGAAACAATCAAAAAGATCCCACCCAGCATTACTGAATCAGTATTAAAGAATATGGCCTTTCTGGGGTCACAACACTTTTCAAACTGGCACAGGGTTCAATAGCAGATTGGAGCTGTCAGAAGAAAGAACAGTGAACTTGAAGATAAGACAACTGAAACATTCAGTCTGAGAAGCAGAAGGAAGAGAGAATCAAGAAAAGTTAAAAGAACCTGAGGAATCTTATAAACACCATTAGGTATACCACTATATGTATTGTGGGAATCCCCGAAGGAGAAAGAAAAGAAGAAAGGGGCAGAGAGAATTTTTTTTAATAATGGCTGAAACCTCCCAAATTTAAAAAAAGACATGAATTTACACATCCAAGATATTCAATGAACTCCAAATAGGATAATCCCAATAGACCCATTTGGTGCCATGTTATAATCAAACTGTTGAATGCCAAAGATAAAGAGAGAATTCTGAAAGTCACAGGAGGGAAGCAACATGTCACATATAAGGGAGCCTCAATAGATTAAGTGCTGATTTCTCATCGGAAACCATGGGCAAGAAGACAGTGGGAAGGCATATTTAAAATTCTAAAAACAAAATATTGCCAACTAAGAATTCTATATCTAGCAAAACTGTATTTCAAAAATAAGGGAGACTTTTGCCTGCCATGCCAGAGACCCAGGTTAGACTCCCAGAGTCTGCCCATGCCAAAAAAAAAATAAAAAATAAGGGAGAGATTAAGCCATTCATCATAAGAAATGCCAAAGGGAGTTTTGCAAGTTGAAAGGAAAGGACACCAAACAGTTGAATGAAGTCACCTGAAGAAGTAAAGGTATCCAGTAATGATAATACCATGGGTAAATATAAATGCCAGTACTATTGTATTTTTTTATTTGTAACTCCACTTTTTTACTTCGTACAGGATCTAAAAGGCAAATGTGTAAAATGTAATGATAAATCCAAGAATGGCAAATAAGTTTTATCATGTTTTCCACTGTGTCAGTCAGGGGACAGGAATCACATCACTTATTTAAACAAAGAGAATTTAATATAAAGAATTATTACCGAGATAACCAAAAGGTAAAAAGAGAATCCCTAAGGAATCATGAAGGTAGCAACTGCAGGAAGCAGCTATCACCCGTACAGCCGGGGCCCAAAGGGAATGATTAAAAGGTAGAAGATTGGAGGAGGCACCCCACAGAGGCTAAATTCAGACCCCTGAGGAGGGGTTGGCAGGCTGGTATTGGCGTCTCTGAGGGGACACAAGGAAGCTGGAAAAACTATGAGTTGGATTCAGCTGTTGCTATAGGAAGGCACTGCAGCTGCTGGAGTGAAGGAGCATTGCCATGGTGATGCTTAGCAACTTAGCAGACAGGAAGGAACAAGTCCCTCCTTCCTCCTTCAGCCTCCAGCTTCCCTCTCACTCCTCTTGGTGGTCAGAGTCCCACCTGAACCACCACAAATCCCAGAACAGAAGGGTGAGTTTGGAGCTCAGCCAGGCATTGGGGCTTACTAATTGATTCAGCCACTTACACTTGATTTGGTAAGAGCTGCCTGGAGGACCACACTGAAGCCTAGTGTGGGCTCAACAGAGAAATGCAATAAATTGGTGGTCTGCCATAAACCCAGAAAACAGAAATGGTGGCTAGAATGCCACACCTTTGCCCTTTCTGAATTGCCCATGAGTTGACCACCATAGCATAGTGAGTGCTGCATCTTTACTTCCAAGAGCACAGGCAGCTGGGTAGGCAAAGTGACACACAGAGGAAAGACAGCAATCCACAGAGTCCCTTCCCTTTCCCACCCTAGCCAGCTCTCATTCACTTAATGTGTATAATTGGTTGTCATGATCAAAAACTAAAAGTAAAATTCAGACACTTAAACTAATGATTCCCAAAGAAACTGTTGATTGGAGCAAGGAGAGGGATGGTTTAAGAGGATGCCTGTTACTCCATATAGCAGCTGTTAAAGAAGCTGAAACAGAGATCAGACTTCAATTAGGGATATGAATAAAGCTGACCTGGTTAGGACCAGCAAAAGACAGGGTAAAGAATAATATTGTCTGTATTTTGAAACTTCAATTTCTGTGTGAGACCAAAGGAAGGGATTTTATTTTGTCCAAAATTTAAATTTTCCATAACACACCATCTAATTTAACCTGTCTGTTCAGTTTATTTAAACAACCTAATTACATGGAACTTAAAGAGTAGGGAATGGAATCTTGTTATTCTGTACAGGTTACTGTAATAGGCTGATACATTCCAGAATGTTTGGGGCAGAAAACAGAGTATTTGCAAAGTACCCCTGATGAACTTGGAGCAAATATGGAACTGTTAAACTCCCCCACCTCAGGAATTCCTGATATTTGTTCAAGCATTAGGGACTCCCACATTAAAATGCCAAGCCCTCAATCTTGAGGATTGTCCTTATATTCCTGTAATGATGAAGCTAAGGCTACTCATAATTATGTCTAAAAGCCACCTCCCAGAGAACCTCCTTTGTTGCCCAGATGTGGCCTTTATTTCTAAGCCAACTCTGGAAATAAACTCACTACCCTCCCCTCTATATAGGACATGACTCTCAGGGGTATAAGTCTCTCTGGCAACATGGGACATGACTCCCAGGAATGTGCCTGGCCTTGGCATTGTGGGATAGACAATGCCTTCTTGAACAAAAGGGGGAAAAGAAATGAAACAAAGTTCCAGTGGCTAAGAGATTTCAAGTAGAGTTGAGAGGCTATTCTGGAGTTTACTCTTATGCAAGCTTCAACCAGATGTTGCAAATTGCCACAGTCAGCCAAGTTCCACCCAACAGTGTTCCTAAAAACCCTAAAGAATACTCAGGGCTCTAAGACTCTATAAAAGCTTTTGTTAGTAAGTTTATTCTTTAAGAAACTTGAGGCCTCCAGATTGTTCCTAGGCCAGATAAGCCTTGAAACCCAGAGGTCCCAGTCTCTCCAAGAGCATCAGCCAGGTTCATCCCTCTACCCCATAGCATCAAGATCCCCTTCCAATATGAAGAAGTTAAAATGGTCATTGTCCAATATCCCTGAAGACTGATAGAATTATCAAATTTGAGGGAAGAAGTATAACTGAGAAATTAGGACTTAACAAACAATTATAACTACTGACTTTATACAGACATTTCTTTTTGGTTTCTAGTGTAATAGAACAGCCAGAAGGAGGTACCTGAAATTACTGAACTGTAATCCAGTAGCCCTGATGTTTGATAATGATTGTAAACTATATAGCTTTCATTATGTGACCACATAATTGTAAAAACCTGTGACTGATACTCCCTTTATCTAGTCCACAGGTAGATGAGTAATAAAATAAAGACATACATGAAAAAAATAATGATAATAGGTTGGGAATATGAGCAAAAAAATACCCCTACATAAACTATGGGCAATAGTTATAGTACTACTTTAATAATCTTTCACCAACAATTTAACAAATGTAATTACTGTTTAAAAAAATAGTAAAATTGCAAAAACAGTGTTATCATCAATTGTAAAAAACTTTCCACGCTTATGCAAGTGTTGGTGGTGGGGTGGTGTATGGGAATTCTGTATTTTATGTATGATTGTTCTATAAACCCACAACTTCTCTAATAAAAAATATTTTAACTAAACAAACAAACAAAAAAAGAAGGATGCCCATGACAACTACCTACCCACAGCCAAGGAACTTCTTCTCATGGGACCGTGGGTGGGCGAGACTGGGGAATGAGAGCAGAATCTCAGACAGCGGTGCAGGCCACGCACCCACAAGGGCCTCCGCCTGGAGAAGGGAGAGTCAGCCTGAAAGCTGGCAAGGCTTTACACTCAGGTAACTGTGGGTTCAAATCCCAGGTCAGCTACTTCTGCTGTGTTTAGAATTAAGTAATAGATATCACGTCTGTCCATAAATTAGGTGAGCAAGGATAAATTAGCATGTTTTTAAAAACTCAACATCATTTCTATTTTGCTGTTGAGAAAATAATGATAGCCTTTTCTAAGGTTTCCAGGAGAGATTCAGTGGAGTGCTGGAATGGGCTCATGCCAGATCATAGAGCAGATGGTGTGCATTTCTTCCCAACTCTGTATTCAGTGAGTCCATACCTGTAGCTTGAAATCACCATGACAGAAGTTACAGCACAGCATCAGCAAGTGCTACAAATCAGGACTTTCTTCCTTTTCTTTTTTAAGGGGCTAAATGTGGTCATGGAGTAGGACCCATCAGTCTTCAGCCACACTTCCACCCAGATTTCCTGCAAGACACCCCCTGCTCTTGTCTGCAATGCCTCTGCATTACACTTCTCTCTTCCCTTTTCTGTGCCACCTTTTTTGTTTGTTTGTCTGTTTGTTTTAACATGGGCAGGCACTGGGAATCGAACCTGGGTCCTCTGGCATGGCAGGCGAGCATTCTTGCCTGCTGAGCCACCGTGGCCCGCCCTGTTTGTTTGTTTAATTAATTTTTTTTTATTAGAGAACTTGTGGGTTCACAGAACATTCGTGAGTAAAATACAGAATTCCCATAAACCACCCCACCACCAACACTTGCATTAGTGTAGAAATATTGTTACAGTTGATGATAATACTTTTTTTTTAATTTTACTATTTTTTTTTAAGGGAGTATCAGTCACAGGTTTTACAATCACATGGTCACATGATGAAACTCCCTCTCTGTTCCTCACTGAGATTCACCATAAAGCCTTTCCCTTACACGTCTGGTGAGGAAAGAGCTCTCTGTAACACTCATCTCCTACCTCCAGGCCTGGCAAGTTGTTGGTTTTGTTTGTTTGTTTTTCTTTTTTTCTCTCTCCTCAAATACTATTTTTTAATATTTTTAGCTTTTAGAAACAAAAAGTCAGGAAGTTCTGTCTTAAACCTACCTTGAACTCAGGAGCAAGGGCAGACTCTCTGACTGAATGGGAGAAGAGAAAGGAGGAAATGCTAGAAAGGTTTGAAATAAAAAAAAAAAGTTGATTTGGCAAACAAGTCAGACCATAAACACATTCCAAAATTCTCAGTCTTTGTTTTTTGTTTTTTACCAATAGAATGAACAAACAGCTTTCTCACATTTTCCTGTTGATTTGTGGAATGCCTAGCACATAGTAGGTCCTCAATAAATGGTGGCTTCCTTCACCTTCATTAAGGCCATACCCACAGTGACAAAGATCATGGGGAGAGAAAGCCAGAAGTGGTGTCTCATCCTTCCCTGTCTTGCACAGCGGCAAGGGTTGAGATCCGCTGGGCTGGGTCCTGTGACCCATCCTCCTAAGCCTTGAGAAGCAGATACTGGTATATTAATAATGGGTAAAAAAATTCCCACATGCTCAATTGTCACACAGCATCCTCTTTGGTTAAGCGGGAAGGCCAATGAAATATTTAACAAGTGACTATAACCAGTAATGCTACCTCAGAGTGTGGAATCTTGGCAAACCACTCTCTTCTTGAACAGTTTCCCCCTTGGGGCCCCCTCGGTCCCCTTCCAAGCCTCCCTTCTTGCCTATTATCCTGAATCTATATATTCACACTGGTCAATTTCATCCAGAACCACTCTGCCAAGCACCTCCCCACACCCATCCGTCGATGACTCCCAATCCCATTCTTCTCTCCTCTGACACCAGACAGTTCAACCGAACTTCCATAGACACCCCCGCACTCAACATGCTCCACCTGGAACTTATCTGCCCCACCCCTTCCCCTGACATCCACCATAAGCCTGCATTCTCTAACCTAGTGAATTTTATTTCTACCGTAGTTCTTCCAGACATCTCCTGCACTCTCATTCCCCTCATCCAGGTGATGATGAGGTCTTCTGGTTCTACTTCCTTCAGTGCCTGCCTCTGCAGTCCTTTTCTCCAGGTTGTCTCACAGGGACAATCGAATTCTCCTACAAAGTCCTTTCTCTGCCCTCCTGCCTTGTGTCCTTCAGTCCATCCTCCATTGCCTAAAACAAATCCGAACATATTAAAGCACTTCAGTGGCTTCCCTACTGTCCAGGCACTTTAGTTAGAATTTGGCAAGACATGCATGGCTTTCTATGATCCAAAGATAAAGTCCTAAACTAAAACCTCATTTCTTCCCTCTCCCTGATGCACCCTGCCTGTGGCACCCACAACGAACTCTTGGCACCTCCTAGTTCCTTCTGCCTATGGCATCATTTTTCTCTTTTTGCACCAGGTAAGTCATACTTAGTTTTACAAATCCATTTTTAGCACTGCCTCTGTGAAGCCCTCTTGGATTCCCAACCTCTTTGATCATATTTGATAAGTACTTCTTTGAGGCCACTTCTGCCAACTGCTTGTGCCTCTCTCTCTTTTTACCCTTACCTCGCTGCTGTAAATTCTTTCTTGCACATCTGTCGGCCCCTCTAAACTAGATTTGTTGCGGGAAAGCAACATGCCTTAATCATGAATGTTTAGTCTATGAAATATCTTGTTAATGGGGAGTGAGTAAGCAGAATTACACTGCTGTGAAGTGGGAAGTATGATGTGTCAGGCATGAAGTTTTAATTAGTAAAACTGATTCTAAACAGACTCTGATAAGAATGTATACTGTTAGCCTTGGAGCAATCACTTACAAATGTTTTTCAAAGGAATAGCTAAGAAACAAACAAAAGAAATAAACCAGAATATCAAAAAGTATGTGATTAATATAAAAGAAGATAGAAAAGGAGCAACAGATAAACAACAACAAAACCAAATGGAAAACAAGTAGCAAGATAGTAGACAAATTGACAGATTGTCACCTACATCTGTGAGTATCAAACACCCCAGTATGTGAGAAGGGGTGACTCTGCTCCTTCCAGAACAGAGCCAGGACCCACAGTGAGAGCCCAGCCGGCACCCACCAGGCTGAGGAGAGGCTGGGGGAGGGAGAAGCCAAGGCACCACAAGCTTCTCCTACAGGTTTCAAGTCATGTTTTCTTGATTCGGCACTCACCCAGTTACTGCAACCCTGTAACTTCTTTACAGAGTTTTGAGGAAGATGGCTTTACCAATTTTGCTAACTGTTCAAAGATTCTGTGGGAAAACATAACCATGGAATATTTTATGTGGCCATTTTTGTCAACCAGAAGTCCTATCCATGTCTGTATTTCTCTCCTGGAACACATGAATACAGGTATAACCACTGTTTTAATGTTCTTGTAGGGTCATTCTAACAGCTGCATCATTTCTGGGTTGGTTCTGACTGATCTTTTTTTTCATTTTGTATCATACTTTCCTGCTTTGTTACATACCTGGTAATTGTTGTTAAATTCAGTCATTTTGAATTGCCTTGTTTGGTGTTGGATATTTTTATTTCTGTAGATATTCGTGTATACTCTAGCTGTTTGGGACTTCCCAGAGCTGTGTCTCCTCAACTCAGGAAGCCTGCTGGACTCCACCTGGATTCCCTCTCCTTGTGCTACGACCTCACGGCGGTAGGCTTAAAGCGATTGTAGGCACACCTCAATTCTTCCCTCTCAAGTATTATTGTCCTTTGTTGTCAATGCTCTACATTGTCCTTTGAGAGTTAAAAATTGTCATTTCATATATTTTGTCCATTTTTTGTTGTTCTTGTTGTTCCAGGCAGAGGGGTAAATCTGGGTCCTGTTAACTTTCTTGGCTGAAAGTGGAAGGAATGCCTCTTTTTTAAATAATCAACTTTTTGAGGTATAACTTACATACATGAAATTGAATGCAGTCAAGTGTACAGCTCTTTTACTTCTGTCAAATGTGCAATCACTGTTATAATGAAGATGTAAAAAACATTTCTATCACGTCAGAAAGTTTTCTCATGCTTATTGGAAGTCAATCCCTCCTCTAGTGAACCACTAATCTGTTTTCTGTAACTGTAAATTCGTTTTGCCTGTTCTAGAACTTTATATTAATGGAATCTTTATGTAAATGGAATCTTCAGGTCAGAATTGGATCTGAATTATTTTGCTCAGCATAATATTTTTTCAAATTCATCCATGTTGATGTGTGTATGGTAGTTTGTTCCTCTTCATTGCTGAGTAAAATTCCATTTTATTGATACAACACAATTTGTTTATCCATTCATCTGTTGCTGTACATTTGGGTTGTTTCCAGTTTGGGGCTATTATGAAGAAAATTAACATAAGAATTTGTATACAAGTATTTTCTTGTGGACATATGTTTGCATTTATCTATATAAATACCTAGCAGTGGAAGCACTGGGCCAAAGGGGAGATGTATGTGTACAGGAAATTAGCGAAGTGCTTTAGAATTGGTTGTCAAGTTAGTTGAGATGATGCTGTTCATTTCTGCTATTGTTCTTAATGATTTTTGTTTGCCTATTTGTTCTAATGATTTTTGATGAGGAGTGTTGGAATCGCTATTTCTACCTTTGTCTATTTCTATTTCTACCTTTGTCTATTTCTACCTTTAGGTATTATTCATGATTTTTGAAGCTCTGTTATTGGGTGAATACACATTTAGGATTATTATATGTTCCTCAATAATTGCTCCTTTCCTCATTATGAAATGCTCCTCTTTATCTCTTGTATTTGTCTTGAAGTCTTCTTTGTGTGTGAAATTACTATAGCTTACCCAGGCTTCTTATGCTAACTCTTTGCATGATGTATCTTTTTCCATCCTTTCACTTTTTTTAATTCATCCTTTTACTTTTAATCTATTTTTTTTCTTAAAAATCTGGGAATGGAAGGAAACTTCTTCAACATGTAGAGGACATATATGAAAAGCTAACATCATATTCAATGGTGAAAAAATGAAAACTTTCCCACATGGATTTCCACTGTCACCACTCTTATTCAACATTGTGCTAGAAGTTCTAGCCAGAGCAAATCAGCAAAAAAAAGAAATAAAAGGCATCCAAATTGGAAAGAGTTAAGTAAAACTTTCCCTACTCGCAGATTACATGTACCTATATAGAGAGAATCCTGAAATTTCACAACAGAGGTATGGTAGTTAGATTTAGGTGTCAACTTGGCTAGGTGAAGGTGCCTAGATCTATTGCTGTGGACATGAGCCAATGGTGTGTGAACCTCATTTGTTGCTGATTACATCTACAGTCAGCTAGGAGGCATGCCTGCTGCAATGAATGATGCTTGATTTAATTGGCTTAATGAGAGAACTCAACATGGCACAGCCCAAGTATCTCAGTATACCTCATCTCAGCACTCACAGCTCAGCCCAGGCCTTTGGAGATACAGAAAGAAATCACCCTGGGGAGAGTTGTTGGAACCCAGAGGCCTGGAGAGAAGGCCAGCAGAGATCACCCTGTGCCTTCCCACATAAGAAAGAACCTCAGTTGAAAGTTAGCTGCCTTTCCTCTGAAGAACTAATGAAATAAATCCCCTTTTATTAAAAGCCAATTCATCTCAGGTGTGTTGCATTCCAGCAGCTAGCAAACTAGAACAGCCAGAAACAGAACCCCTTTTAAAAAGGGAATTTATTAAGTTGCAAGTTTACAGTTCGAAGGCCATGAAAATATCCATATTAAGGCACCAACAAGATGTTACTTTCACTTAAGAAAGGCTAATACCATCCAGAACACCTCTGCCAGCTGGAAAGGCACATGACTGGCCTCTGCTGAGGTCTTTGGCTTCCGAACACCTCTCTCAGCTAGGAAAGCACGTGGCAACATCTGCTAGCTTTCACTCATCATTTCATAAGACTTCTCCAGGGGCATTTTCCTTCTGCATCTCCAAAGATCTCTGTCTATGTGGGCTCTGTTGGCACTTTCCAAAAGGGTTCCCTCTAAGCAATTCCATTTTGAATGGGTAGAGGCACATCTTTATGGAGACAATCAAAAAAGATCCCACCCAGCAGTATTGAATGAAGATTAAACAACATGGCATATTGAACTTCTAGGGATGCAAACCACATCTGAGATGAAAAATACTCTGGGTGGGATTAACAACAGATGACATCCAATATGAAACAAAGAAATAAAAGATAATTGGGGGGATTGTCTTTTTTTTATTAATTAAGAAAAATTTTAAGTATAACAACAAGCAAACACAAACATTCTTATGATCATTCTGTTCTACATATATCATCAGTAATTCACAATATCATCACATAGTTGCATATTCATCATCATGATCATTAAAAGATAATTTTTTAAACAAAAATAGCATCAGTGAGCTGAGGGAACAACTTCAATAAGTCCCCATAGAAGAGGAGAGAGAGACAGGAAAAGAAAAATATATTTTAATAAACAACATCCAGATTTTTCAAATTTGACAAAAAGTAAAAACCCACAGATCCAAGAAGCACAACATACTCCAAGAACAAGAAATTGAAAGAAAACTACTGCAAGGTACTTTCTAATCAAATTTCTCACAACCAGTGATTAAAAGACAGTAAGAGGGAAAGGACAGTTTAAATAGAGAGAGATAAAACTAAGGCTAAAATCAGATTTCTTGTCAGGAAAAAATATCCAAATTAAAAGGTAGAGATTATCAGATTGGATGAAAAAAACAAAATCTAAGTATAGGCTGCCTAGAAAAACCCAACTTTAAATGTAAAGAACCAATAGGTTTAAAAGTATAAGGATGGGAAAAGACATAATATGCTAATACTAATCAAAGGAAAGCTGGAGTGGCTATATTAATATCAGACAAAGACAATTTCAGAGGAAAAAAATATTACCAGAGATAAAGAGGGTAATTTTATAATGATAAAGGGGTTAATACATTAAGAATACATAAATCCTGAATGTTAATGCACCTAATCACATAGCATTAAAATACATGAAGCAAAAACTAATAGTATTAAAAGGAGCAAGTAGACAGTAAATCAGAAAGAGAAGAACTGGACAACACTATTAACCAACTTAATCTAAATGACATTTATAAAATTCTCCATCAAATAACAGCAGAATACACATTCTTTTCAAGTATATAGGAAACATTTACCAAGATAGAATATATTCTTAGCCATAAAACAAGTCTCAACAAATTGAAAAGGATTCAAACCCAAGTATTTCTCTGACTACAATACAATTAAATTAGAAATCAGTAACAGCAGATATTGGAAAAATCGCCAGGTATTTGAAGCTAAATAGCATACTTCTAAATAACCTATATGTCAAAGAAGAAATCAAAGGGGCAATTATAGAGTATATTGGACTGCATAAAATGAAAGCACAAAAATACAAAACTTTGTGGGATGCGGCCGAAAGAGTATTAGAGGGAAATTTACAGCACTAAAATAACCACTTAAACACATGGAAAGTTCTCAAATTAATGACAGCAGTTTTCTCCTAAACAAAATAGAAAAAGAAGAGCAAATGAAATCCAAAGTTAAAAAAAGAATAAGAAAATAATAAAGATCAGATCGGAAATCAAGAAAGTAGAAAACAGAAAAAGAATACAGAAAATAAATGAAATTGAAAGCTAGTTCTTTGAGAAAAATCAATAGAATCAATAAACCTCTAGCCAGATAAACCAGATTGATCAGGAAAAAAGAGAAAAGACATAAATTACCAATACCATGAACGAGAGAAGAAACATCACTACAAAATCTACAGATATTAAAAAGGTAAGGGGGAGGGCCATGGTGGCTCAGCAGGCAGAGTTCTTGCCTGCCATGCCAGAGACCCGGGTTTGATTTCTGGCACCTGCCCATGCAAAAAAATAATGTACGGGATTATTATGAACAACTTAAAGCCATTAAATTTGAAAACTCAGATGAAATAGACAAATTCATTGAGAGACAGAAACTGCCAAAGTTCTCTCAAGAAAGAAGAGATCATCTGAATAGCCTATATGTATTTTAAAAATCAAATCTGTGGTTTAGAAAAAAATCTCCTAAAGATGACTCCCAGGGATGAATCCAGACCTAGCACCATGGGATCAACAATTTCATGCTGACCAAAGGGGGAAAAGAAGTGTAATTAATAAAGCAATAGTGGCAGAGAGAGTAAAAACAGAGTCAAGAGGCTACTCTGGAGGTTGCTCTTACACAAGCTTCAGGTAGACCTTGCTACCTATCATAACCTGCCACCCCCAAACAGGACCATTCCAGCCAATCCTAAAGAACACCTAGGGCAATATATAAGATTCCACAAGGGTTCCAGGCACTAGGGTAACTTTCTAGAAAACCTACAAACTCCAGATGGGTCCCTGGTCCAGATAAGTCCTGAAACCTAGCCCAGCCTCTCCAGAACATCAGATTGTTCCATCTCCCTACCCTATATTAGTGGCAGACCCTTCCAATATCAAAAATTTAAAATTGCTGAAGCCCAAACAACCCCAAAGACAGGTATAGAAAGATCAAAGGTGATGGTGGAATTATATATAGAAGATAGGACTTAAATGAATATGAATTTTGAATCATTAAATTGATATGTTTTAGTCTCTAGTATTTTACAGCAGCTAGAAGTAAAAACCTAAAATTGTGAAATTGTAACCCATGTCAAAGTCTGAAATATGTTCTACAACTAATTGTGGTGCTGTGCTTTGAAATTTATAGCTTTTTTGTATATATGTTATTGTTCACAAAAAAAGAAGGAAAAAAAGTCGATTGTGATGATAAAATAGTAATTAAGCCCTCTAGCCTCCTATATTTTGGAGCAGCTAGAAGGAAAAATCTGAGAGGATCATACGGTAGCCCATGACAAACTCTGAGATCTGTCCTGTAACCCCGTGTTGAAGAGTGCTTTGAAAACTATTGCTTTTTTATTCCTTTGCTTTGTATATATGTTATACTATACAATAAAAATGTTTAAAAAAAAAAAAAAATCTCCCAGGCAGGCCACAAAACATCTCCCCATAAAGAAATGTCTGGTTTCAGATGACTTTGCTGGGGGATCCCACCAAACACTGAAAGACAAAATAATGCCTTTTTAATACAAACTCTTCCAGAAAACTGAAGAGGAAGGAATACTGCCCAATTGATTCTATCATGTCAAGATTATCTTGGCAACAAAACCATACAAAGACATTACAAGAAGAGAAAACTGTGGACCAATATTCCTCCTGAACATAGATGCAGATTTTCTGAGTGGAAACGCACTTCTTAATCTCACTGGCCCATCCCAGCCTCAGGCCAACTTCAAAGTTAAAAGAAGGTGGAATGATGATGATGTCTTCAAGAACTGCGCGAAAGGTGTAGATGATCAGAAGACAAAAGATTTGTAAATGATATGTTGCGATCTGAATTTCACAAAAAGTTCATGGAGAAATATATTAAGTAGTATAGATTTATGTGCTTAATTACTAAAAGACTATAAAATGTAAAGGAGTATTGTTCTAGTTTGCTAGCTGCTGGAATGCAATATGCCAGAAACAGAATAGCTTTTAAAAAGGGGAATTTAATAAGTTGCTAGTTTACAGTTTAAGGCCCAATTTGGAAATTTGGCCAATTAAAGCAAGTCTATAGAAATGTCCAAATTAAGGCACCAACAAGAGGTTACTTTCACTCAAGAAGGGCCGATGAAGTTCAGGGTTTCTCTCTCAACCGGAAAGTCACATGAGGAACATGGCGATGTCTGCTAGCTTTTTCTCCAGGCTTCTCATTTCATGAAGCTCCCCCAGTGGCGTTTTCCTTTTACATTTCCAAAGATTTCTGGCCACGTGGGCTTTATGATTCTCATGGCTTTGTTGTTCACAAGCTTTTTCCAAAGTGTTTCCTCTTTTAAAGGATTCTAGTAAACTAACCAAGACCCACCTGGAATGGGTGGAGTCACATCTCCCTCTAATCCAGGGTTAAGATGAGTCATGTCTCCATGGAGATAATCTAATCAAGTTCCAACCTATGGTGCTAAATAGGGATTAACGAAACAGTTGCTCCCACAAGATTGGGTCAGGATTAAACCATGGCTTTTCTAGGGTATATAATCCTTTCAAACCAGCACAGCTATTATGGTTTATTTTCATTTGTTTGTTTTTGTTTTTTAGCCCTCCCCCTACCCTTTCCTAAATTGCACACGTTTCCCTCATTTTAAATTCCAAAAATATCTTTTCTTTTAGTGATACTTTATTTGATATTGGGAATTGGTTTAACCGACTTCTATTCTTTGAATGCCCCCAGACATGTTTTCTTTCTTTCTTTCTTTCTTTCTTTCTTTCTTTCTTTCTTTCTTTCTTTCTTTCTTTCTTTCTTTCTTTCTTTCTTTCTTTCTTTCTTTCTTTCTTTCTCTCTCTCTCTCTCTCTCTCTCTCTCTCTCTCTCTCTCTCTCTCTCTCTCTCTCTCTCTCTCTCTCTCTCTCTCTCTCTCTCTCTCTCTCTCTCTCTCT
>PVIY010034815.1:0-26818 GCA_004026745.1 Myrmecophaga tridactyla
AGAGTGCTTGGGGGATTTGGGGGTAGAGGAAGTTTTCAGATTTAGGGGGTTGAAGTTTGACAAGTTTGGGAAATGGGGGCTGGAGGAATTTAGGGGAGTTGGTAGGTTGGGAGGAGTTTGTGGTATTAAGGGGTCACAGGTATGGATATCAGGGGTAGAGAGAGTTTTGGGAGGGGGTGTGGGTAGAGGATCAGTTCCTTCCACCCTTTTCTCCCTTGACCAGCACAGGATCCTGATGCCCACAGCCAGGCCTTGGTCACAGAAATGGACAGACCTGGTTGCCGTTTAAGCTCCCGCCCAGCCCCAGGCTCTGCAGTGCCACCCAGGCCCCTTGCCTACCTCTGGTGTCTCTCTAGGCGATGGGTCTGCGGAGATGGCGGCAGGGTCTGAACGGTACAGGATAAATGCCCATGCGAGGGGCGGGGGTGGCAACGGCGCGGAAACCACAGGCGTCCAGGCTTCCTGGATGCATTACTCATCCGCCCACCATCACTGCAGAGGCCAAGGGGCGGGCCGCTGGGCTGCGGAAAAGGGGCTGCACCCTCCTCCTCTCCCTCCCTCCGGGGCCTCAGGCCCTAGCCTTCCCCCTCCCCCATTTCCACGTGGAGCACCAATCCTTTCGAGCAGGCTCAATGGAGCGCTTAGAGGCAGGATTTCTCCAAATCCTCTCAAATATCCAGACCCCTTCCACATTCCTCAGCCGTAGGGATGGCTGAAATCCGAATTAGTTTATTCCTTCAACAAGCATTTATTATTGTGCACCTACTGTGTGCCAAGCACATGCACAGAAAACCCTTTCTGTGTAGATCTGACATTCTGGTGAAGAGCAGGGGAGGCAGAGAGAAACCAATCAAGTCAAAGCAGTGAAGGAGATAAGAGACTTGGAGAAATACAAGGTGGAGAAACTGAAGCACAGAGTGGTTAAGTGACTTATCCAAGATCACAGAATTCATTAGGGGGAGAATTGGGATTTCACTGAGCTGGGTCTTAACCCACCCTCAAAAAACATAGGCAAATAGCCAGCATTTATATGGCAACTACTGTGTGCCAGGCAGTCAGCGTAGTTTATCTTGTTTAAAATTCAGATAGTATTTGTAGTATTCCCATTTTACAGATGAGAAACTATGAGGCATAGAAAGGACTGAAGAACCTTCTCAGAGTCACAAGTTATGGCTGGGATTTGAACTAGCTCACTAGCACCAGGCTCTTAACCCAGGCGGGGCACAGTCCTGGCAAGGAGGGAATGGAGGGAGAGAGTCGAATGTGGTGAAAGAGGCCAGTGAGTCAGTAGAAAACTGATCCCCACCCCATCCTGTCCTGCCTCTTCCCCACCAACCCTCCCACAGCCCTGGTAGGGCATGAGGTGAGGCAATCCCTGCCCACCAGCCTCCAGATAATGCCTGAATCTTCCCTGGGGTTCTGGGGGCCTGAGGGCTGGTTAACATCCCTGGTTAATTCAGGGACAGTAGACCAATAATAACGAAGATGATAGTGCTAATAGCTGCCACTTATTGAGCACTTACTGTATACTGTGCCCTAAAGTCTTTGTGTAAATTATCTCATTTAATCTCCATTCCCCCTTTGCTAATTAAACTAGATTAACTCAGGGCACCTAGACCAATAGTAAGGAGGATGACATCAACTAGCCTTCACAGTTCGAGATTACTGGGTATCAAGCATCCTTTCAAAGTCTTTGTATGTTCATTATCTCATTCAATCAATCCCAATTAGATTACCTTGTTAAAGAATGCTGGTTATGAAGGGATATTAAACTAATAATAATAACAATGTCCAACATTTATTGACGATTGAGACTTTCTGTATGCCAGCCAGATACTGGGCTAAATTCCCCTCCCCTACACCGGAAATAACGAATTTATTCTTCAACAACATTCCAGTGAGTTAGATGAAGAAACTGAGACACAAAGGGGCTGAGTGACCTTCCTAGAAATGAATGAAGAAATCACTTTCTTGAAGGGCAGGAGAGGCAGCAGTAAACCAAGACCTTGGAGAAGCTAGCTGTGAAAGTGGATGAGTGCCTGGGGGTAGTAAAAGTGAATGAGATGGGGTTGAGTAAGTCAGTAGCGTGACTGAGGGAGAAGTGAGGGAAGGGAAACCCCTGCTGCAGCCCCTCGCTGACCCCAGTTTTGTTTCTCTGAAACGTGCGTCAGCACAGTTTGTTATCTAGATGTGAGGGGCTGTGTTGGTCTGGGTTATCACACACATTGTGAAATCAGTGAAGTTTTGTAGCGGGGTGTCTGGGTGTTGGATAATCTGAGGAGCCGGATGGGGGTGGGGGCCCTTGATGTCCAGCCAGTGGCTGCACAGCTAACACTCAACAATCCCCACAACATAACAAGAGCTTGGGTCTGACTATGTCCTTCGTACAGATCAGGAAACTGAGGCACAGAGAGGGGTTAAGTAACTTTCTTGGGATCCTACATGGCCTTAGGAAGAAAAGAGGCCAAGATTTGAGAACTCTCCAGGAGGACCCCAGATCTAAAGGTCCATTCATGCACACATGTGGAGGCACATATACACAGTCTTGTGTTCAGGTTCAGAGGAAACAAGGGCTGTTTTTGAAAAGAAGGATCTAGAAACCTTGGGGTATGTGCATGTGTGTGAGTAGCTGTCTGGTATGTTTCAACCTCTGACACTGTGTGCTTCTCAGACTTCTGCGTATGTGCCTCTGAGAGTTGTGTGTGTGTGCCTCTGAGAGTTGAGTGTGCCTCTGAGAGTGTGTGTGTGTGCCTCTGAGAATTGTGCATGTGCGTCTAAGAATTATGTGTGCCTCTGAGAGTTGTATGTGTGCTTAAGAAAGTTGTGTGTGTGCTTCTGAGACTTGTGTGTCTGTTTCTGAGAGTCACATGCCTACCTGAGTGTTTTGTATATCCCTGTGTGTTCTATTGCTTCTGGGAGTTGTGTTTCTGCCTTTGTATCTGTGTTGTCTATGTAACTGTGAAAGTTTGATTCCCTCTCTGTGTGCTGGGTGTATGCCTCAGGGTTACATCATGTGCATGCCTCTGCATTGTTTCCCTGGCATGCTACCTAGAGGACCCGGAATACCCCATCCCAACACTGAGCCTCTCAGCACTAACCCCCCATAATGACGTCAGTCATTTGGGAAATGAGGAAGGTGGGGGGGGGGTGAGGCAGAGGGAGGGTGAGGTCTGAAGGTCAGTCGGTCACTCTGAGCCTGCGGGCTTCCTGTGCTTGTCGGGAACTGGGAACTGCCTCCGCCCCAGCATCCCCTCCGGGAATGGCATCTCTCTACCCTGTCAGACACTGGTCTCCACAGCGGGAGGGGCGTGAAGAGAGACCCTGCATAGCATACATGCTATGGCAGGGCTGGGATCATCCAACTCCATCCCTTCTATCCCACCCAGGGCCTGGGGAGACTTGAGGTGTCCCCCCCACACCCGAGTATGCATATGTGAATGTGTGCGCGCGCACATGCGCTTTAGGAATGTTGTGTGCACACACCCAAGAGTGCTATCTGTGTACTTAGGAGTGCTGGGGATGTCCCTGACCATTTGTATGCCTCTGTGTGTTGTGTATATGGCAAGGCATGCTGTGTGCGTCCAAATATACTTTTAGTGTGTCCAGGAGTGTGGTGTGGGTTGCAGCAGCTATGTGAACACCTACAATTATGTGTGTGTACCTCTGTTGTGCAGGTCCTTCTGTTTGTTTTGCAGGTACCTGGGGGTGTGACATGTGCGCCTGTGAGTGAAGATGTGTCCAATTTTGTATCTGTGCCTGTCAGAGCTGTATGTGCCTTTGTATCCTTTGGCTGTGCCCCTGAGGATTGTTTCTGTGTTGCCTGGGTTATTGTGTGAGTCCCTCTGATTGTTATGTGGTTAGGCAAGAGGAGGGGGGCAGTGTTGTGTCTGTACCCCAAAGTGTTGATTGTGAGTCCAGGAGTGTTGCGTATGTGTTGCTGGGTAAGGAGGCAGGCCAAAAAGGCTGGTCACTTTCCCGTGCTGAGCATGTGGCTGGATGAATGACTGTTGTGAGTGTCCTGAGAGGTTAGGTGTACTTTGGAGCCTGTGTTGGTTGTGGGTCTCTCGATCTCGCGTCTCAATGTGCATGGGCATCTCTGATTTTGGTTGTGTAGTTCTGAATGTGTGTAGCTCTAGGCTGTGTGGGTGGGGAACAAGGCTTGCATGCAAGGCCTAGCTGTGGGGTCCAGTTGCCACATGCTCACCACCACACCCCTATACACACATGCACACACACTCACCTCTCCATCATTCGCCCACTGTGAAAACAAACTTTCCCTTTCCGGAAAGTCCCCCACTTTTATCCCATGCCTCTGCCTGGGAAAGCATGGGCAGGAAGTGTGGAGACTTGGGGGTGGTGGGAGGAGGGGCAGACAGGCAAGGTTCTGGGTTCAATTCCCGGCTCGAAGGGCACTGTGTGACCCCTAGCTGCTGTCTGCCTGTCTCTGACCTGCCTTTTCTGGGAAATGGCCCATCACATTGTCCCCACTGGATGGGTTCACCTCAGCACCACCCTTGCCCCTGGCACAGGGCCCTCCTACCCTGACCGGACTTCCTCTGTCTTTCCACCCTACTCAGCTCAGCAGTACAACATACCCTGTGGTTGTGAAGATGGGACACGCACACTCTGGGATGGGTAAGGTGAGTCCCTGAGGGTCAGGGGGTTGCTTGCATGTATGTGTATGTGTATTTGAACACAGTGCATGCATCTGGCATCATATATTTATATGTAGATGTGATTTGTATATTCAGCATATATCAGTAATTCTGTATGATTGTGTTCCCACGGGGGGAGGCGGGGCTTTATCTATTTGTATATTTGTTTTTTATATTCAGCTGTTTTTTCTTGTGGGCCCAATTTTCTATCGTGCACTCAGCCAATTTTGTGCAATTTTTGTTAGTTTATCCAGCATTGTGTATACATGTATCTGAAGGCCTTTGTATTGAATATCCACAGCCATAATCCTTATGTCCAAGGGTCTTGGGGTCCTTGTATGCTTCCATCCATCTGACTTTGTCTCTGTGTGTACATAGAAAATGGACTTGTAATTTGTATGTTTGAGTGCTTCTGTATGTTTGTATGTTGTGTGTACAACCGATGTTCTGCCTGGGGCCCATGTGTGTATACTGTGTATACATCCAATTTCTTAACAGTTTACGAGATACATGCCACACAATTCACCCTTTTAAATTGTACAATTCTGGGTTTTTCATGTTCACAGAGTTGTATACATCTTTGTGTCTGCATGTTCATGTAAAAAACAGAAGGCCTAGAATTATGTGTGTTTGAGTACCTTGGTGTGTCTGTTACTATACTGTGTCCACCTCATCTTTTGTGCACTCACTTCCCCTGTGTGTCATGTATTCCCACTTCCTGAGGTACTCCCACTGCTTCCCCAATCTTGACCAGGCCCTGCTTCCCACCCCCACTCTCACAGGTCAAGGTGGATAACCAGCACGACTTCCAGGACATCGCAAGTGTCGTGGCACTGACCAAAACATATGCCACTGCTGAGCCCTTCATCGATGCCAAATATGATGTGCGTGTCCAGAAGATTGGGCAGAACTACAAGGCCTACATGTGAGTGGAGAAACAGGAGGGGTCCCCTGCCCTGTCCCGCCCACCCCAGACCTCTCTGACCCTCTCTCACCCTGTCTACCAGGAGGACATCAGTGTCGGGGAACTGGAAGACGAACACTGGCTCTGCAATGCTTGAGCAGATCGCCATGTCTGACAGGTGGGCTGCTCAAGCTTGGGGCAGAAGAGTGAGGGTGGTAGCACAGCCACCCAGGCAGGGCCCTGATGGGTTTCCCTGCCCCATGCCTTGGCAGGTACAAGCTGTGGGTGGACACGTGCTCAGAGATCTTTGGGGGACTGGACATTTGCGCAGTGGAAGCTCTGCATGGCAAGGATGGAAGGGATCACATCATTGAGGTAAGAGCACAGAGGGATTAGTGAGAGCTCAGAGGGAGGAGCAGGAGCACAGCAGGAACACCCTGTAAACTGTGGCATGCTCTGTGACTCAAAATGTTCTGAGCAAATGGCAAGTTGCTTATTAAACTGTGAAGTGCTTTGTGAACTAGGCTGTGCCTGGCAAATGGCAAAACACTCAGTAAATTCTTACCCACTCTATGAACGTCATTGTCCTTGGTGAATGGCAAAACATTTGTTAAACTATAAAGTGCCTTGTGAACCAAGACATCTTGGTGAATGGCAAAGCTTTTGGTAAACTGTAGAGTGTTCTGTGAACTGGGAGGTCTTTGGCAAACAGCAAAGCACTTTGTAAACGATAAATACTTTGTAAAGAGTGGAGATCGATAGTAAAGCACTCTATAATCTGTAAAGAACATTATATATCACGAAGTGCTTGATGAACTACAGAGTGATTTGTAAAACTATTAAAAATAAGCGCTGTAAATTGGGAAGCCCTTGTTATTGAAGCAAAGTGCTTTTAAAATTCTAAAGCTCTATGTAAACAGTGGTGCCCACTTGATAAATTGTAAAGCAATTTGTAAACTGTAAAATGCCCTGAAAATCAGACAGTGCCTGGTTAACAGCAGTGCTTTATATATGTTAAAATATTTTGTAAACACTGGAGTTTTTTGCAAAGCAGTGGTGTCCTTTCTTAACTCTAAACATACCATATATCACGCAGTCCTTTTTAAAAGGCAAGATGCTTTGTACACTGTAAAGTACCATGTATACTACAAAGTCCTCTGTAAAGGGCAAGCACCTAGGAAACCCTAAAGCAGAAATTGGCAAACTTTTTCTGAAAAGAGAGATTGTACATATTTTAGGCTTTGCGGGCCAATATGGTCTCTGTCGCAACTACACAGTTCCTACATAGATTATGTGTAAACACATAAGTGTGGTTGTGTTCCAACAGAATTTTATTTATGGACCCTGAGATTTGAATTTCATATCATTTTCACTCATCACGAAATTTTTTTGGATATTTTTTTCAACTAATGAAAAAATGTAAAACCCATTCTGAGCTCACTGGTCATATAAAAAAAAAACAAAGAAAAAAGAAATCAGGAGGAGGACTGGATTTGGCCCATGGGCCCTAGTTTGCTGACTCCTGCTCTAAAGTTGCTCATAAGCTGTAAGGCACCTTCTAAAGACAAGCCTTCCTCATGGTGCACAAGTACCTCTTAAACCACAGCTCATTTCCTTGGTCATCTCCAAACCTTTTGCCATCTTAAAACTCTTGGTAACTGCCACCTCCACACGCACTTCCTGCTTCTCTCCTCACTGGATCCCTTTTTCTCCCCCAGGTGGTGGGCTCCTCCATGCCGCTCATTGGAGACCACCAGGATGAAGACAAGCAGCTCATTGTAGAGCTCGTTGTCAACAAGATGGCCCAGGCCTTGCCCCGGCAGCGGCCACGAGATGCCTCCCCGGGCAGGGGTTCCCACAGCCAGGTCAGGCCCCTGGCCTCCTGGGGCTAGTGGAGGGGAGGCCAGCCCTTGGTCAGAGGGCACCACAGAGTTGCTAATCAGTTGCAGCAATAACCAATGGTTGGGAAAAAACAAAAACAAAAACAAAACAGAGAAAGCTGCTACCCTGACTCACCTGAGTGCCTCCTGACCCTCTCCCCTGAGAATGGCAACCTCCCCCATCCCAACATCCCCTCTGCTCAGCCACAAATGGGGCAACACCCAGCACAGAGGGAATCCCTGGCACTGATTGGCTGATTCTTCACTGGCTGCTATTTTTAACTGCTCTCCTGCTCTACTCCTCTGCCCGCAGACTCCATCCCCCGGGGCCCTGCCCTTGGGCCGCCAGACCTCCCAGCAACCCACAGGGCCTCCGGCTCAGCAGCGACCCCCACCACAGGGTAAGTGAGAGTCCTTCCCAGCAGCTCTCATTACCTCTTACTTGCTTGCTCTCATGTGTACACTCTTTCTCTGTCCCTCAGGCGGCCCTCCACAGTCGGGGCCGGGCCCCCAGCGCCAGGGACCCCCGTTGCAGCAGCGCCCGCCCCCACAGGGCCAGCAGCATCTTTCGGGCCTTGGACCCCCAGCTGGCAGCCCCCTGCCCCAGCGCCTACCAAGCCCCACATCGGCGGCCCAGCAGCCTGTGTCCCAGACCCCACCGCTGACCCAGGGTCAAGGCCGCCAATCTCGACCGGTGGCAGGAGGACCTGGGGCGCCTCCAGCAGCCCGCCCACCTGCCTCTCCCTCACCCCAGCGTCAGGCGGGTCCCCCACAGGCTACTCGTCAGACATCTGTCTCTGGTCCGGCTCCTCCAAAGGCCTCAGGGGTTCCACAGGGTGGGCAGCAACGCCAGGGTCCACCCCAGAAACCTCCAGGCCCCACTGGTCCCACACGCCAGGCCAGCCAGGCGGGTCCCGGGCCCCGCACTGGGCCACCCACCACACAGCAGCCACGGCCCAGTGGCCCAGGCCCCTCTGGACGTCCCACCAAGCCACAGCTGGCCCAGAAACCCAGCCAGGACGTGCCACCACCTGCCACCGCCGCTGCCGGGGGACCCCCGCACCCCCAGCTCAAGTAAGGGGTCCCCCCACAGCAGCCCTAACCTTGTTGCTCACAAAGTGGGCTCCTGCACCTGTGTGGCAGCCCCAGCTCCCATGCTCCTCAGACCGAGGTCCTATGGGGGTTTCAAGAGAACTCCCTCTCCAACTGGAGCCAAAACTCTCGTCCAAGTTACTGCTCCTCCTAGTCTATCAGAGACTTTCCACTTCCACCCCAATACTTTTCCCCTCATCTCAGGATTTGGTCCCAAGCTCCCAGAAAAACTCCTTTCAGTTCACATTCTCCCAAAAGGCCCCAAGAAATTTCCCTCATCCAGTCCCTCTCAGCCCATCTCAGGCACCTTGTTGACTCTCCTTTGGTGTCTCCCTGCCCATCACATCCTCCTCCCAGCCATCTCAGAGTCTTCCCTGTCAAACCCACCCTCCTCTTGCCCGATCTCAGACTCCTCCTGGCCCGATTCATAGTCCTCCCATGTTACTTCAGTCTTTTCCCAGTTGATTCTTAATACTTTTCCCTGCAGGCTAGGCTTTTTCCTGGTCCATCCCCAAATCCTCCTGGTCCATCTCAATCTCCTCCCAAAGCATTACACCATCTTCGCCCTACCTCTTCTGATGAATTCTCCTCTTCCTCAGTTCAAAATTACTCCCTGCCCCATCCTGCTGCTTTTTCCTTAGGTTTGCCTACCAGCCTGTCCAGAATTCCATTTCCTTCATCCAAGGTTCCTCCTACTTCATCCTAGACACTCCTCACCGTTAGACTGGAATTATTCCGGCTCACTTCCCCTTACCTGAAATTCCTCCGAGTCTAGCCTAGAATTTGAAAGTTCAGCTCTTCCCAGACTCCTTGGCCTCTGGTCCAAGTCCTCCCAGCCTGTCCTAGATCCTACCTTCTTGGCCCAAGGTACCACCTGTTCTGAGTCCTCCCAGTCTTGAGAATCCTTCAGGGACCAGACCCATGGGGGTGGGTGGGAAGGTCACAGGCACAGCCCCAGGATCAGAGGGGCAGGGCTGGGGCCGGGCCTGGGGTAACTTTGTGTTTCTCTCCCCTTCCTCCCCTTCCTCTTCCCCCCTTCCTCCCATTACTCCACCTTGTTTCTCTCTAGCAAATCCCAGTCTCTGACCAATGCCTTCAACCTTCCAGAACCAGCCCCGCCCAGGCCCAGCCTTAGCCAGGACGAGGTGAAAGCTGAGACCATCCGCAGCCTGAGGAAGTCTTTCGCCAGCCTCTTCTCCGACTGACACCCCACTCTGAGAATCCCTAAATCCCTGGCAAACCCCACTCTGGGCCCTGAATCCATTTGTCACTTTTAGAACCTCCAAATCCCTTGAGAATCCTTCTCCTGGTTCTCCAAGATCCTACTTCCCATTCCTTGAGCTCCCTAAATCCCTTGAGAAGCCTCACTCCTGGTCCTAAATCCAATTCTTACATTGGGAATCCCCTAGTCCTTTAAAAACTCAACCCCTGTTCACCTCAGTATCTCCTTCTTGGTTTCAGAACTTCCAAGTTCCTGAAGATGTCCACTCCAGGTACCCAGAGTCCAGTTTTCCTTCCTGGAAGCTCCCAAATACCAGACAACCTCTTTCTGGCCCTTATACCACTGAATCTCCTCCTGGAACCCTGAAATTCCTGGAAAACCCTACTCCTGTTCTACAATCTCTTAAGCATACCTTGTTCCCCATCAGAATTTTCCAACTCCTTCAGAAATCCCTCCTTTCGAACCCCTTTTCATGGATCTCTTTGGAGATCCACATCTTCGAAAACCACCACCCAACCCCAGGAGGATTTCCCTTCACCCTCCCTCGACCCCATTCAACACACTGGGATCTCCTCCCATTTCTAGGACCCCTCAGTTCCCCCAGGGACCACTCCCTACCCAGTCTCTTGCCTCTGACAGCTGTCGTGAAATATGCAAACCCCACCCACCCTCCCAGAATCCTTTGCACACGGAAGGCCAGTGGTCCCCCCACTTCCCCACTTTTGCTGTGATGTCTGTGTCTGTGACTGACGTGGCCTCCTCTTGTGCCGTGCTTGGCATATGTGGTCCTCGTTCATCGTGCCGCCTGTGGTGACGCGTGCAGTGATGCTGTTTGTGTGGTACGCACCTCCCCACAACCTCCACTCCCTGCCTGGACTGACCCCTGCCCCTCAGCGGCTCTGAACCCCAAGAGAAGAGTCCGGAAGCAAAATAAACAAGCAAAGGCCTAGCAGAATTTTGTGCTTCTTGGTGAAGAAAGAGGGGAGTCCTTGAATGGAAGGGGAGACACAGGGCCCCCCTTCCAAATCCACATGGGGTACTGGGGACCCCAAAATCCAGTGGAAGGCACATCAGGCACAAATCCGAGAGAGGTTCTGAGTGGAATCTCTGCCATAAATCTCAGCCATTGGAGATGAAGGAGCTCCCCAAATTTAGAAGTACCCCCGGAAGCCAAAAAGAACCCAAATAATGGAGGAGGCAAGGCCTCAGTCCTCGAAGGCCCCCAATTCCAGAGGAACTGGTAAAGCACATGTGGACCCCCCTCACCCTCCATGGGTGGGGAGGGTGGGGGATCCTGAGGCCGTATCAAGGCAGAGAGAGAACATTGATTGGTTGGTGGGTGGGGCTCCTCGGCGAGGCAGGCTGAGATTGGCTCCCTGGTGGCTGTGGGTAGGGCCTAAGGCACAAGGCGGGCTGCGCTGAGTAGGCAGGCAGGCAACTCATCAGCCTGGGTTCGGTGCAAGGAGGGTTCTGAAGCACTCCGCTCTATCTTGGGGAGTGACCGCTGCAGCAGCTCAATCGTGGCCAGGATCTAGGGGCAGGTGGGGTGAGGAGGAGCGTCTAGACCCCCAGGGCAATCCAACACCCCAGATTAATGGGGAAACACACATGCACGGTATATATCTGAGCCTTGAACACAGTTCACATCCACACCTTTGTGTCTTCCTCCTCCTCAGAACCTCACCCCCCACGCCCTTCTATGTGGCCCACCTGGGGGAAGAGGGGCCGCTCCTCCCGCTGGAACTTGAGGCAGTCAGACAGCAGACGCCGCATGGCCTTGGGGCAGTTGCTGGAGATTTTGCTGAGGTCCGGGGACAGATAACCTCGGCCCACCATAAAGATAATCTGAAGAGCAGGGGAGAGGAGAGGGAGCAGGATTGGAGTGATCCTGGGGTTTAGGCCAGTCCTCCGAGATTTGGGGTCTCTAGGGACTTGACAGGTTCCTTCCTGAGGAAGTGTGGATATTGCGTGGTTCCAAGGATTCTAAGTCTCTGAGGACTTGGATTCTCTGCTTGTGAAACAGAGGGACTTAAGTTTAGGGAAGTGAAAGATTTTGGGTATCTGGGGCCCAGAGGATTATGGGTATACAGGTTTCAAGGGAGCTCAGGAGCCTGGGAAGTACTGAATCTGGAGGAAAATATGGGGGATGGGGTAGGGCAGCTAAGGGATTCTAGTCCTTAGAAGCTTGCATGTTTGTGGCTACCTGGGACCTAGAGGATTATGGGTCCCTGTGGCCTGTAGAATTCTGAGTGCTAAGAGCTCAAAGACTGTTGGTATCTGGAGCCTAGAAGATACTGGGTTTCTGAGGCAGTGGGAGATAACTGGGCCTTGAACCAGGGGGACTGGGGCAGTCTGGACCTAGGGTACTGTGGGTACCAGGGCCCAGATGCTTGCTGGATGGCCCAGACCTGGATGGTTGTGAGTGTGTGGAAGCACAAAAGGATTCTGTTTCTGAGAGAAACAGGGGTCTGGGAACTGGGGGCTTAGGAGATTTTAAGCACCCACGCCAGAGGACTAGAGGTGACAAGAGGTCCAGAGGACTCCTGAGTATTTGGGCAGCCTAAGAGGATTGTGGATATAGGGGATTCAGGAGATTCAGGACTCTGAGAATTCAGAGGATTAAGGGCATCTGGAGCCCAGAGGATTCTGGGAGTTCCAAATCCCAGAAGATTCTGGGAGAAGCATAACAGTTGTGGTCTGTGCAAAGGGGAGGCTCTGAGGTACAGAGGCCTGAGGGGATCTTTCTCAGCCTGGGGAACTGGGGGTAAGGTGTGGGGCTCACCTGGTCACGGCTGCCAATGTGGCTGTAAGGCAGTGAGCCGGTCATGAGTTCGTACAGCACAACCCCGTAGGCATAGACATCCGACTGGAAGCTGTAGGGGTTCGGATCCTGCATACGGATCACTTCAGCCGCCTTCGACAGACCAGACCAGGCAGGGAACCGTGGGGTCAATAGCTGGCCCACAGTCCCAGTGCCGCTGGGTACAACCCTGAGCCACTCACACTAGGTGACACGACACCCACACCTGGCACAGGTATCCACATCCCTACTTGGCCCCCTATGTCCCAACCCAGGAGCCCATGTCCCTCTAGGCCTCCTGTCTGGCCTGGCCCAACTCACCATCCATAGCACAGAACCCGAGGGCTGCTCCAAGGGCTGGGCCCCACTCCACCGTGTCTTCACTGTAGCCAGGCCAAAGTCACCAATCTTCACTGTGAGCCCCTCATGGAGGAAGATGTCCGGCAGGGTCAAGGACCACTATGGACACTCCCAATAACCACACCTCACAGCCTGGTTGGGAGGCTCCCATTAAATGCCCCATGCCAGTCATACTGCTGACCTTGACCAGAAGCCCTCCAATGCCATACAAATTATCTACAACTTTGGTTCTGGTGGGAAACTCCAATCAATAGCCCCCACACTTGGCCCCCTTGTGACACCTGACCAGGAAGCTCCTCTAATGGTACCCAAACCCACCATGCATATGACCCTGATCAGGAGCTCCCTGTAATGCCCTCCAGAACTACCACACTTCATACCCTGACCCAACTTTCCAGGAGCAGCACCCAAACCAGCCACACCTGTGACTCCTGATGAAGCGGTCCCCTTAGAGCCCCCTGTACCAGCCAGAGCTCTGTGCCCTGGCAAGCAGCCATAAACACATCTCCCTTCCTGTTCACCCCCATGAAACACCCACAAGAACCATCCCTCTAAGCCCTTACCCTGCCCCCACCCCCCACCCCAATCCCAGCCCTTAGACGGGGGCAGGTAGATACTGTTAGACTTGAGATCTCGGTGGATGATGTTCTTGGCATGGAGGTAGCTGTGGGGGTGGAGGTGGGTGATGAATTTTCTGCGAGCCACCTCATCTCCTCCACCCCCAGCTCCCTCGTTTCCCTCCCTAGTCCCGGGGACAGGAGGCTCACTCCATGCCCTGGGCGGTCTGCCGGGCCACGTCGATGAGCTGGACCATGTCGAAGCGTGTGTCAGCCACGTGCAGGTGGTGATAGAGGCTGGAGCCCTCGCACCACTGTGTGATGATGGCAAATCCTGGCCGCGTCATGAAGCCCATGAACAGCAAGATGTTGACATGACGTGTCTTCCTGTAGGTGGTGGGTGAGGGTGAGGGTCAGGGAGGAAAAATGAGCATCAGGAATGGCATTGTAGTTGGAGCTGTAGTCCAATAGCCTTGATTCTTGAAGACAACGGAGTAACTATAGAACTTTTGAGGTCTGATTGTGTGACTGAAAACCTTGGGACTGACACTCCCTTTATCCAGTGTATGGAGAGATAAGAAAATAAAGACAAAAAATGAACCATAGGGGGAATGGGAGGAGATGGGACGTTTTGGATATTCTTTTTACTTTTAATTTTCTTTAAAAAAATTTACAGCACTCTTATTTGGAACAATGGAAGTGTTTTGGTAATGGATGTGGTGATGATAGCACAATACTGTGAACATAATTAACAGCACTGAAATATATATCTGAATGTGGTTAAAAGGGGAAATGTTCTATTGTATATATGGTAACAGGATAAAAAATTTTTAAACATCCAAGAAACTGCACTATACAGTGAACCCTAGGTTAAACATAAAAACGTGCTTTCACCAATTGTAACAAATGTACCACACCAATGCAAGGTGTTAATAGGGTGGTATATGGGAATCCTGTATTTTATGCATGATTGTTCTGTAAACCCACATTTTTTCTAATGAAAATTAAAAAACAAAACAAACAAACAAACAAAAACCAAGAACGACACTGTTCATGACCACTTTCTATCATTCATTTTCACCCTGTCTTTTAGGCAGCTCAGGGCCAGATGGTTGCTAGAGTTAATGAAGTTGTGAAACATGTATGTTTGCCAGGCTTTGATTCTGTGCTGGGGGCATATGTCCTGAGCTTCTTCGCCAGAGTCCTCTGACAAAAGCATTTACCATTCCCACTTCTCTGCCCCCAATGGTATCTCTAATCATGACTGACAGCCTCCCAATACCATCCTCTCCACTGCTGACTCTGACCATCACCTGGGCCTGTGACCATTTTTCAGATGAAAAAGTGAAATATCAACCTTCTTCACTGATATATCAATATCATATGGATGAGTACAAGGTAAAAATACTGGTGGCACACAATTAATTATTCCTGTTCATCTCCATCAGAGGCCTAGAGGTAAGGAAACTGAGTTTGGACTCAAATGATATCCTATGTTCAAATCCAGGTTTCACAAGGTACTCACTGTGCAACCTCAGAGAAGATATTTAACCTCTCTGGGCCTCATTACCCTTGACTGTCAAATGGTGATAATTATATTGGCTCCCTTCTAAGGATGCTGGGAGGAGTGAGTGAATGATCTGCAAGGTACTTTGAACCACGTCAGACACACAGTAAACACTCTGAGTATTGCATTGTCCTTCCCGGTTGCTGTTACTGCTACTGGGCACCTAAGTGTACCTCTTGGTAACTCTGTCCCATATGATCTGTTTCACCCTAGTTTAGAAGAAAGTCTTTATTCCTCACAGAAGTGATTATCAACTACAATTGTAATGGCAACAAAAATGTACATAACAGCGGTAATGTGCTGTAATACTGCTCTCGTCAGAGGACAGCAGAGCACACGAGGATTCTTAGTGGTGGTAAGATTATGGCTCAAAATATAATGCAAATTAGCAGTGTGCTCAACTCATCCTCATCTCATAGAGGGGGACATCCATTATGTTACAATGTGGCATCCATTAGGAGGATAAATATTAATATAGCACAAATAATAGTGATAACATCAACTTTGCAACACAATTATACCCATCTGACAAATGGGAAAAGTCCACGCCAGCATCCCCAGAAGTGGTAGTAACTATGGCAGCAAATGGGGAACACCAGGGTTCTCAGTATGAATGAATTAACAGAGTGCTAACTGCATGTTAATCATAGCAATTATAATAATTGAACGATGATAAATTAAACATTAATAATACTGTCCTTTACATGATGGTATCATTAGAATGAATAGCAAGAACGCAACCTAAAAAAACACAACACTGACGGTAATGATATCATGTAAGTGTAGGGGAAGGTAGGACATGAGTCTTCCTGGTAGCACAGCTAACTAACATGCTTTTAATAAGCGTACATAATAACATTAAGGACATCCTATAATTAAAAACATTTCACAGTACAGAAATGAGAAGACCCGCCTTTGGGGAAGAGGGCCATAACCTCTAATTAATATTATGATTGATCCAAACATAAACAATAACATCATCAGACATCCTCTAAATAGACCCACTTCCCAGAGGGGAACGGGACATCCTTGATACAGAAACAACTCACAATTATGGTTATAGCACAATGCAAACTGGTGAGATCCACAAAGCACCCTGAGCATGGCCTCTTCCCAGAATGATAACACCAAGGCTTGTCTCTGCCACCCTCAACCCTCCCCATCCACACCCACCTGTGCTCTCACCTAAGCACCTGCATCTCATTCTTGAAGGCCTGGGCCTGCTCAGCGGTGGGTTGGGCCACCTTGAGAACCTTCACGGCCACATCTCCATGCCACCGCCCACGAAACACAGTGCCAAACGAGCCTGTCCCAATCCTCTTCAGCAGCTGCACCTCACTGGGTGGCACTTCCCAGTAATAGCCTGAGTCCCGGTACCCCAGGTTCTTCTGTGGGCCAGATGGGCAGCACCTTAGGGGCCTGCCCACATCCCTCATCCCACCGCCTGTGATGTCCCCCTAAATGTTTCCCCTCAAGCTTACCACCTTTTTCTTGTCATCAGCCAGGGACTTCCGCTCCCGCTGCTCTGACGGTGACTTGGAATGTGGGGACTTCCTCCCTGAAGACACACTGGCCAGGCTGGGGCTCCCCCGGGGGGCTCCTTCACCACCACCTCTACTGCCAGCAGCTGAGGCTGTGGAGAGGATGTGAGTGGAGGATAGTGGAGCAAGGGTGGGGCTCAGGGTGTAGGCAGGGGGTGGCTCACCATCAGTGCTGAAACTCTGGCCAGTGAGCTGGAAGAAGAGGGATGGGAGTCAAAGAGACATGGGTGCCAATGGGAATAGCTCGCCCTCCTGCCCAGTGGCCTCCCAACTGCCCCTGCCCGCGGGCACCAACCTGGATGAGGCTGGAGTCCATGGGGGCTGTGGTGCTGACCATATGGACGTTGGGAGTGGATGTGGAACGGATGCGCTGGAGAGGGGCATTGGCCGGGGCAGGGAAGGGGAAGTGTTCAGGATCACCGTGCTGCATGCGGGAGCTGACAGGGGAAAGGCTTTGAAATCACTGTTGAATGACTCAAAGAGCCAATAAGGTCCCCAGCCCCATCGTAAACATGCTGTTAGCTCACACAGTGTAAACGTCCAAGGTTATTATCCATTTGTTCAATAAACATTTATTGAGTACCTGCTATATGCCAGACACTGTTCTAGGTACTAGAAAAAAACTGAATAAAACAAATAAAAGTTTTCGCCCTTTAGGGGCTGACATTCCAGTAGGGGGAATAAGAAATTAAAAATAAACCAAGAAATAGTTAATATTTCCAATGGTGATAAATGCAATTAAAGAAAAGAAAAGAGCAAAATACAAGGACAGAAAGTATCACTGGGCACCCAGAACTGCGGAGGTGACATTTGAGCAAAGACCTAAAGGAGGAATAACAAGCCACATGGATAGTGAGGATAGGGAAACAGATAATACTTTATAATCATATATGCTATTCAAATATGTTATGTTATTATACAATATGCAATATATTATCAATATTAAAATGTTTAAAATACATATTATAATACCACATGTAATGTTATGCATATTATGCTAAATAATTATTTCTTTTTTTCTTCCCTGCAGAGAGCATGGAAGGGAATGAATGGAAGGGCTGGGAATCGAACCCAGGTCTCCTACATGGCAGGTGAGCATTCTACCACTGAACCACTCATGCACCCTATGCAAAATTATTTATTGCTCCTTTCATTATCCTGAAATGAAATTCATAGGTAATTAATCGACAGACACCCATAATTAAAAATAATCAACATAAAGCCTGCACTTTACTATTTTATATATTATGTAAAAATACAAATATGGTTATATAACATAATACATGATACAATAACTTAAATATATCATACAAATGTGTACATTATAAAATACATGATATATAAAAAATGGATAATATATAAACTTGTGATATATTAGTACAATACTATATTTGATATATAAATACTGTAGTATTTTAATACTTCACATAAAGGAGAAATAAAAATGAAGTAATTTTTGGTAAAATAATGTGTATTTCAAAATTGAAAGGCTTGGCTGTGGTTATACCGTAAGAATTAACAAAGTAGTAGGACGGTTATATATGTTTAAAATTAATAGTCTTTAATAGTAAGAAGAATTGAAAGTATCACTACCCTTTCTTTACAGATAAGAAAACAGACCCAGAAAGATTAGGGGATTTGCCCAAGGTCCCATAGCTCCATGCCCTTAATCACTTTGATTGTTCTTGTAAGTTCTCAATAAACATTTGTCATGTAAATAAATGAATAAAATATGACTTGTGTTCCACTGGGGCCCCCAGATCTTTTTCTCCCAACAATAGCCCTTCAGCTAAGGTATCCCTACCTGGGACCCTGGGGGGTTAGCAGCTCATTCAGGGGGCGGTTCAAGGGAGCCTCGTGCTGTCTGGAGACTCCTGACAAATCCTGGACACTATGGTAGAACCTTAAGGGCAAAAAGGTATAGAGGGAGGGAACATGGGTCAGCTGCTTATAAGGGTCTTGTGGCTAGGCCTCTGTTCTTCCCATCCCCCCGTCCACCCTAGGCCAGGCTCACTGTCGGCGGTTGGTACTCATGTCGACACAGACTGTGGGGACCTTGGAGGAACAGTGTTGGTGGAACTTGTAGCCACAGGTTTGGCAGCGGAAGCCATGGAACAGAAACTTAAGACAGAAGTCACAGAACGCCAGGCTGAAGAACGTCTTCCGTACCTGCTGCCACAAAGCAGGGGGGTTGAAGCCTGGTCAAGGACCCTCCCGCCACTCCCACAGCCTGCCCTCACTATCCACCCTACACTCACAAAATTGTGCATGGTCAGTGGGACGTCTTCGAGGACCTCAACAATGAGTTCCTCACCATCCAGGGGGGCAATGGCTGTGTCCCAGGCAGTGACTGTCTTTCGCCTACAGAGGGCATGGAAGGGAAAGAGTGGGAGGGTAGACAGGGCCATGGAGAGGCAGGAAACCTCCCAGAAGTCCCTCTAAGCCTGCCATCCATAGAATAATATCTGGCATGTTCAATTCTCATCACAGAAACCCTAGAAACTAGTTACCATCCTTGTCCCCATTTTTTTTTTTTAAGTTTGCATATGGGCAGGAGGCACCAGGGATCGAACTCCAGGGTGAGACTCAAATAAGATTGTGAACTAAAGCTGAGAAAGGGTTGAAGAGACACTGAACCAACAAATATAAAGCAAAATGTGGAGAAAAAAGTAAGGAGCCCCCAAACAGAGGAATAAATAGGTCAGCAAAGCCCCGTTCAGAAAATTGGGGAAACTGAGGAAGGCCAGAACTGGATGAATTAATGACATGGTGAATGAACAAAACAGCTGAACTCCAGGAGGTGGCAATGGAGCATGGTGAAGACTTGGGGACCAAGCAGTGAATGAGCTGTTGAACTCACAAGCCAATAAAATAGTGAAGTAATGATACAAAAGATGGATGAACTCATGAATTAACTGAACTAATGGAAGTCCAAGGAAAGTGAGTGGAAAACTCCATAGCAGAGTGAAAGGGGAGTCAGATGACTCTGAAGAGAGGATGGCAGGGAGGTTGGGTACCCAGTGGGTGGGGAGGTTGGGTACCCAGTGGGTGGGTGTAGGAGTGCCACACTTACCCTTTGATGAGTCTGTAGACCACACAGCAATCCTGATTGAGACCCCGCACCTTGAGGGCCTTGTCTAGAGAGTCGTAGACACTCATGCCATCCCGGACAGTCACCTGCGTATGTGTGTGCATAGGTGGGGGGCCCCATCCCTCCACAAAGACCTCACCCTCATCCCTTGTCATCTTTTTGATCAAAGACTTACAACTGGATCCATTCCCAACCCCTACCAGCTTTGCCCCCATCAGACTCACCACTGTGCGTTGTTTGTTGGGCAGGTACACTTTGACGGTGCCTACTGCCCGGGACAGCTCAGCCCCGTTGGCAGGGGGGGCCCGTGGCGGCTCCATGGAGCCTAGGACTTTGTCAAGATGGGCTGAGGTGGGGCTGGGTGGGTGCCATGGGGCTCCTAGGGGAAGAGAGGCAGAAAAGGAATTCAGAGGTCCAATAATGGTAGTCTGGAAGCAAAGTGGCAGGGAAGAAAATAAAATTCAATCTCCAGGCTCCACGTTGATCCAGCCCTTCCTCTGCTCAGACCTTGTTGCTTGTCTCACTCTTGAGCTCCAAGGTCTCAGATTCACTGCGTGGGGGTGGGGGTAGGGTGGGGGAGTGGAAGCAGCACACTGTACTGGAGAGCACAGGGTACACAAAACTCTGTGGCTCTCTTCTGGGGAGTAAATGGGGAAGTCAGCACACACTGTACTGTGGGAGTTAGGTACATCATGGACATGAATAAACACTTTCTTGGCTTTTTAGTGGAGTTATCAGGTTCTGTGGTGAGGGAGGAGTGGGGAATAGAGGATAATCAGACACTGCCCTTAGTTTAGGGGGAATGTGGCTGTACCAGATTCCTTAAAGGGTACCGTGGTTATCCTTAAGCGCTGGGGGGGGGGGGCTAGTATTGATGGAAAGATCATAGGCCCTAAGTTAGATGGATAATGGGAAGTAACGAGACTATGTAATGAGGAGTTCATATGGGGTCATCAGACACTGTGCGGAAGGGAGATGTAATCAGGGTCACTAGAAGCTGTAATGAGGAGACAGGTGGCAAATGAGGATCACCAGACATTGAGCTAAATGGGGTGGGGTGATGGTGGATCTTCAGACATGGGTAAAGGAAAAGGAGGTGCAACATCAGACATTGTTTTCGTGAGCTAAATGGGAAGTAACGTCTCCAACATTCTCCCTGATAACTTAATGACGGGTCACAGATATAATACTGGTGTAAAGTGAAAAGGACTGATGGAAGGAATCCAAACGTGCTGGGGAGAATTAAGGATGGGTAGTGGAGAAATCCTGACATTGCCCGGTCAAACATAGATCCAGAATAAGGAAAGCGAGTAGGGAGGAGTCACATTTCCACGCACCGCCTGGAGTTGATAAGAATCATCAGATACCTTAGGATGGTTAAGAGGGAAATAGGAACACACCGCGCTACAGCCCAGGACTGTGTCTGCCTTGCCCCGCCTACCGAGGGCCTCCGGGCTCTGCGCAGGCGCGCTGACACGGCGGGCGAAACCATCACCGGCCGCCTTCCTAGCCTATTCCTGTCTATTACCCCCCCACCCCCGCTGTCCACGATGGTATCGCCCCAGGTCAAACCACTCCTCCGGTTCTAGGCGGGTGGTGCCAAGACCTAGGCGCAGCCATCCTGGATCTGAGTTTTCGGTTCAGACTCCCTGCTCGTGCCCGGTGGCTGCTCGAGAAACCGAGTCTTGCCGGGCCCGCCCTCACCTGTCATGCCGACACGGCTGCCGCCGCCTCCATCTTGAGCCTGTCTTCTTGCTTCCTCGCAGGGCCCGCCTCCACCCCGCTCTGGCTTTCGCCATTGGCTCTACCGGACTCAGCCCCCCATGCTTATTGGGTTGAGGTCATGCCTGTCAAGGCAGGACCGGCGGAATGCGGGTCCTGTTCCGGATTAGGAGGGTCTGTCTGAAACGTCATAGTCTAGGGCAAATTCGCAGGTCCTGACTCGCGCAGGCGCAGTCGGGGAGAGGTCTGAGCGCTACGGAACTTTAACCCCAGTAATGCCGTGGCGGAATAAAGCTAGGTGTTTTTCGGTCACTTGGGGCTGACCTTGGGGGTTTCAGAATCTGGACTGGATGTCCTTAAGCGCCCTTTTCATGCCAATGACTGGGAGCCTTACGGACCCAATTGGGATTTTCCTGTTGTCTCAGTTTTTCCTTCTTTGAAATGGGTCGGAACCATACCAAATGATCTGCAGTGTTTTCCAGTTCTAGGAGGCTGTAATCATGGCCTTTGATAACGGCGGGTTTCGGGTGTGGGCTGGGGGTTGGCACTAGGAGAGGCGGCCTGCTGTTCTGGGAGGCTTCCTTGAGGACCGAGGTCGATAAGAATTTTGAAAGATGAGACCTGCAGATGAAGAGGGCAGGGGAGTGTGGACCTGGAAGTATCGTAAGGGTAAATACAAATCTTAAATAAATAAAAGAATTGTCCCTGGTGCCAAAAGGGAAAGAGACACCCTATCCCTCATTCCCTTTTCTTAAAACTTTCTTTAAAGTACAAACACACACACACTTGTAATTGTAAACTTTTTCTCTGTCCCTTTGAGATGTATGTAAATTTTTTTTTTTTTTTTTTTTTAGCATGAGGCAGGCACCAAGAATCGAACCTGGGTCTCCAGCACAACAGGTAAGAACTCTGCCACTGAGCCACCATTGCCCACCCATGTAAGTCTTTTAAAAGCTAAATAAACCTTTTGCCATTTTACAACTCAGGGAGGTTTTTCTTGAGGGTCTTAGAGCCATCTCTTTGAAATGTAAACATTAAGAAAGATAGCAGCCCTATCTCCAGGTCTCTATGCGAGTTTAGCCTAGGTGCCTGGCTCTAAGGTGTAACTACCTGCTTGTCATAGAAATATGAAGTTTATTTTTTATCTTTGTATAAAGGCAATTAACTAACACAGATGGCCACCCCCAATTAATAGGTGAATTTAAGTTGAGCAATAGGTAGTGTATGTTGCTGTCATATTTCCTTGCCTGAGGATAAGTTATTATTTATCATGAAAACATGTAATGGGCTGTATCTGCTTGGCTATATAAAAGGGTGAAATTTCTTTCTCTTTGCAATCACTTTAGCAGATTTCTTGTGATGTGTATTGCAGTCTGATTTAATGCTTATTCAATAAAACAACTGCTTCATTCTTTTCTACCTTTCTGGAGGAGATTCTCTGGGTTGGCAGATTTTAATTTTAATTATCCCCCCAACAGTATGAACTGCCTGCGGTATTTGAGATGACTGCCTTCTCCTGTTGGGAGCCTCAGCATCCCTCCACAATGAAATGGGATTAGGTCACTACGTAAGGGGCCTCAACATGCTTCAACTTTTATTCATTGAGTATCTTCTCTGTCTATAGGAAGAAAGACAGAAGTTCCACTTAGTTGGCTGTCATATCTGTTTCCCATTACCCCTTTTCCATTCAGATCTGCATCATTTAATAGCTAAAATTAAAAGGACTGTCAATACCACATGCTGATGAGAATGTGGAACAACTGCAACTTTCATACTTTGTTAGTGGAAAGGTAAAATGGTACAACTACTTTGGAAACATTTTGCCAGCTTCTTATTAACTTAAACATAGGCCTGCTATGCAGTCTGGCAATTTTACTTCTAGGTATTTACCCGAGAAAAATGAAAACACATGTCCAATGGTGTGTTGGTAAGTGTTTAAAAACCAGCTCTCCAGAAATAAGCTCTAATTTTTAGCAGTCGTCATTTTATATCATAAATACTCTCACCATGACTTACTTCAAACTATCAATATGACATCATCAAACCAAAGTTGGGAAGAGATGTGCAAAATCAGCTCTGGAAAACTCACTGCCCTGACCCGCTGCGGGACATGACTCCCAGGGGTGTATATCTCCCTGGCAATGTTCCCTCCAGCCTCTCCATTACACCTTGGCTAACAAGGTGATATCTATTTAATGTGTAAGAATAACTTCCAGGATAACCTCTCAACTCTGTTTGAAATCTCTCAGCCATTGACACTTTGTCTCATTTCACTCTTCCCCCTTTTGGTCGAGAAGGTTCTCTCAATCCCTTGATGCCGAGTCCCAGCTCATTCCAGGATTTCTGTCCCACGTTGCCAGGAAGGTCGACACCCCTGGGAGTTATGTCCCACATAGACAGGGGGAGGGCAATGAGCTTGCTTGTTGTGTTGGCTGGAGAGAGAGGCCACATCTGAGCAACAAAAGAGGCTCTCTTTGGGGTGACTCTTAGGCCTAATTTTAAGTAAGTAGCCTTGATTCTTGAGCATGATTGTATAACTATACAGCTTTTACATGGTGAATGTGTGAATTGTGAAAACCTTGGTTCTGATGCTCCTTTTATTCAGGGCATGGGGGGATGAGTAAAAAAATAGGATAAATAAGTAAATAATGGGGGGAGGTGTTAAGGGTTATAGAAATTGGGTAGATTGAAATACAAGTGGTTAATGAGAGGATGGGGTAAGGGATATGGGATATATGAGTTTTTCTTTTTTCTTTTTATGGAGTGATACAAATCTAAAAATGATTAAGGTGAATGAATACACAACTATATGATGATATTGTGAGCCACTGATTGCTTACTGTGGATGGACTGTATGTGTGTGATGATTTCACAATAAAAATATTTTTAATTAAAAAAATTACAAGAAACACAAACATTCTCAACACATGCACTCAGCAATTCACAATATCATCACATAGGTGCATATTCATCATCATGATCATTTCCCAGAACATTAGCATCAATTCAGAAAAAGAAATAAAAAGACAACAGAAAAATAAAACAAACAGAAAAAAAAATTTACATACCATACCCCTTACCCCTCCCTTTCATTGATCACTAGCATTTCAAACTAAATTTATTCTAACATTTGTTCCCCCTATTATTTATTTTTATTCCATATGTTCTACTCCTCTGTTGACAAGGTAGATAAAAGGAGCATCAGACACAAGGTTTTCACAATCACACAGTCACACTGTGAAAGCTATATCATTATACAATCATCATCAAGAAACATGGCTACTGGAACACAGCTCTACATTTTCAGGCAGTTCCCTCCAGCCTCTCCATTACATCTTGGATAATAAGGTGATATCTACTTAATGCGTAAGAATAACCTCCAGGATAGCCTCCTCAACTCTGTTTGGAATCTCTCAGCCATTGACATTTTGTCTCATTTCACTCTTCCCCTTTTGGTCAAGAAGATTTTCTCAATCCCTTGATGCTGGGTCTCAGCTCCTTCTAGAGTTTTTCTTAATCCTTTGATGCTGAATCTCAGCTCATTCTGGGATTTCTGTCCCACGTTGCCAGGAAGGTCCACACCCCTGGGAGTCATGTCCCATGTAGACAGGGGGAGGGTGGTGATTTCGCTTGCTGTGTTGGCTGGAGAGAGAGGCCACATCTGAGCAACAAAAGAGGTTCTCTTGGGGGTGACTCTTATGCCCAATTTTAAGTAGACTTGACCTGTGGGGTTAAGGTTCATATGAACAAACCCCAAGACTGGGGGCTCAGCCTATAGCCTTAGTTGCCCACACTGCTTGTGATAATATCAAGAATTCAACTTGGGGAAGTTGAGTTTTCCCCCATTCTCACCATTCCCCGAAGGTGTCTTTGCAATCACTTTTCAACTCACTGATCACATCACTCTGGGATTCATCAGGGCATCACCTGGACAAACCAAAAAAATCTCATGTCCTATACAAAGTTCCATGTACTTAAGGCATTCAATCAACTATCTACATAAGTTATGTTAGGAGATGCACTAGTCAAAGTATAAATTTGTACCAAATAAACATTTTTTGCTTTATTCTCACACATAAGTTGAAATTTTAAAATATTAATTACCATCTATTTTCAGCACACTGCAGTAATGACATTCTTTTGTTCTTCCTCATGCAAAAACATTTTTTAAATTTGTACATTTAGTCACTATCATTATACACTCTAGGCATTCCTAGATTATACCATCTCAGTCTTTATTGTCTATCTTTCTTTCTAATTTCATTTGTGCCCCCAGCCCTCCTCCCTCTATCATTCTCACATGCAGCTTCATTCAATGTTTTAGCATAATTGTATTACAGATGGTAATATTGTACTGTCCATTTCTGAGTTTTTATATCCAGTCCTGTTGCACAATCTGTATCCCTTCAGCTCTAATTACTCAATATCTTACCCTATTTCTATCTCTTGATGGTCTCTGTTACCAATGAAATATTCCAAGTTTATTCACTAATGTCAGTTCATATCAGTGAGCCCATACAGTATTTGTCCCTTTGTTTCTGGCTAATCACACTCAGCATAATGTCCTTAAGGTCCATTCATGATGTTACATACTTCATAACTTTATTCTGTCTTACAGCTGCATAATATTCCATCTTATGTAAATGCCACAGTTTGTTTAGCCACTTGTCTGTTGATGGACATTTGGCTGCTTCCATCTCTTGGTAATTGTAAATAATGCTGCTATAAACATTGGTGTGTAAATGTCCATTTGTGTCCTTGCCCTCATGTCCTTTGAGTAGAGACAGCATATAGATGGCTCCTGTTTTTTAATCCATTCTGCCAGACTATGTCTTTTGATTGGCGAGTTTAATCCATTAACATTCAGTGTTATTACTGCATGGGTAGTACTTTCTTCTACTTTTTGCCTTCTGGATTTTATATGTCATATCTAATTTTCCTTCTTTTTACCTTTACTCATAGTCTTCCTTTCTACACTCTTCTCCACACCTCCCTCTTCTGTCTTCGTATCTGTCTCTAGTGTTCCCTTTAGTATTTCTTGCAGAGCCGGTCTCTTGGTCACAAATTCTCTCAGTGATTTTTTGTCTGAAAATGTTTTAATTTCTCCCTCATTTTGAAGGACAATTTTGCTGGATATAGAATTCTTGGTTGGCAGTTTTTCTCTTTTAATAATTTAAATATATCATCCCACTGTCTTCTTGCCTCCATGGTTTCTGCTGAGAAATCTACGCATAGTCTTATTGGGCTTCCCTTGTATGTGATGGATTGCTTTTCTCTTGCTGCTTTCAAGATTCTCTCTTTCTCTTTGACCTCTGACATTCTGATTAGTAAATGTCTTGGAGTATGTCTATTTGGATCTATTCTCTTTGGGGTACGCTGCACTTCTTGGATCTGTAATTTTAAGTCTTTCATAAGAGTTGGGAAATT